>VDFB02051450.1:260968-286262 GCA_007258455.2 Sequoia sempervirens
GGGGCTATGGACTCCTTTTGTTTGAAACTCCTTAGGAGAGAGTACCTATGGACTACTTCATAGTGATCTCCATTCTTGGTCCTCACCCCAAAACATCCCTTTAGAGTGAGGTAAGTTAGGGTAACCCTTTTCTCTCGACTCTCTGTGACCTGGAGCCTTGATGTGGTTGGTCCCCCTCTCTTACTGTAGCATCAAGTTAAAATCAATTAAAGACTCAAGTAAAACACATATAAACCTTCAATTGAGTTGAATGCAATTTTTTTCTCACTTTATATGTGAGTGCTCAATTCGCTAGCATCAAATTAGCATTCCATGGATATCAAATTGATATAGCTTGGGTAAAAAATGAATGCTTAATGGATGATGAGAGATGAGTTTGATTTGTAGATTTGTAAAAGGATTTGATGAATGACTAGGATTGAATTTGAAATCTAAGATTTGACCCCTGATTAGGGACTAATGAGGAGATGTGGCATTCATGAAGTAGTTTAGAATTGTTTAATTTTTAATTAACATATTTATAAAATTTCAACCCAATGTGATTGTGGAGTTAAAAGATATGCTTAATAAGTCAGTTGTCTATATGGAGGAATTAACTAAATGCATTAGAGAATCATGGAGATTTGACTACTACATGGATGAGTGAAGTTATATTGGATTGATGAAAGAGACTAGGATCAAGTTTGAGTGAATTGATGAGGTGGAATTAAGTGAATTATTGGTGCACATGAGGTCAAAATTGATATTAAATTAATTTATTAATAGATAATGTGTGGATAAATAAATAATTAAATCGATAAATATGGATAAATAAATGGATAATTAATTTATCGAATGGATGAATAATATTAGCCAAATTTAATTAAATAACATAAAAATTATTAATTAAACTATTACAAATTAGGGGTTCTAGGAGATAAGGTGTTGATGTGTGTTTGCTAGGTGATGATATGTTGAATAAGCTAGATGGTAATTGAATGAAATTAGGATCTAGGTGATGAATGAATAAATAAAGTGATGTGATAGGATGATTAGATGACAAGGTTCTAGGATACAAATGAATGAATGAATCAACTGATGGTTGGATGGAACAAATGATTAGGTGAAGATAACAGTTTTAGGTTTCTACAATTTCATGTATCAATTTCTCTATTTATTGGGTTCTTGAGATGGAGTTTAAATATTTTACCTTTTTTAGGTATTGTTATTCTATCAATATTACTCCATATTTTAGTGGTGGTGTCTCCTATGAAGGGACCTTCTCTAAATTGTATTCTAACTAATATTATTATTGAAAGGGTTTCCTCAATATAAATTATTGTACTATGGAGAATGATTTTATTACATTATGTATTTCCTATAAATTATTTTAGATAACATTTTTTGTATATATATCCTCCATCAGTGTAGGAATCGGATTCACATATTAACTTCCTCTTATCTGGTAGTAGAGCCTAATGAACTTAGGTTCTAGGTAGTAGGAAGAAGGTTTTTTAAACTAATCCTGCTATGAGTAGGAGCATGTCTAGAGTGTATCTTTGTTTTATGGAAGATGGAAAGCACATCTAAATTAGAAAGAAAATTTTAATGGAACTAATTTTTACTTACAATATATAAATATTAAGAATATTATCATAGATTGAGATTAATGAATTGTAATATCTAAAAACAAACTAGTTTTAGTGGCAATGGATAATTAGTTATTATTGGATAAGAAGATGAGAAGCCTTATATGGATTTAGTAGGTAATTTTTATTACTATGAAAAATAATTTTAGAAATTCTATAGATAAAATTAAATTAAACACATTGATGATGGTATATGGTGATTCTATAGTTGATCACTTCAATGCATTTAACATGATTATAACCTAGTTACAACTTGTTTGTGTGAAGATGGAACATAAATAGTATTGTATCAAGTTCTTATATTTTCTAAGCTACTAGAATTATGGGACAAGCTAATAAATACATATATACCTTTATATTTTTGTTGCATAGTTTAATTATTATTAGTTTTGATGTGAGATTTATTATAACTAAGACATAGTTTTGTTTCATAATGCATAATATTTTCTATATAGTATTTATTATGTTGAAGCAATGCCACCAATATATAGTTTATAGATATTTCAGTGATATCAAGTTTTCACAATCCATGTCAAAATTGTTGAGATGGTTTATGGCTTTGATTGTGTGATAATTTTTTTGATGCAAAAAATTATCACACAATCAAAGCCAGAAACGAACTCACCAATATATATATATTTTGAAAAGTAAAGCTATTTTTCAATTTTTTCCCTATGCATGGAAAAATACCTTGATGTTTGATTAAAACCATATTTTCACTAGAAAATATAAATTAAATATAATATTGAAATTAGTGTAGACACCTAAAAATGAGCTAGGCTTGCAAGCTTCATTTTTATGACTTTCGTCCTAGCATAATTATGACATTTAATTATGTCCATGGTCCACATTCGACTATTGATTAAATAATTCATAATTATTTAATTAATTCATGTTCTTTGATTCTTCATGATTATTAAATAAATAAATTCTATTTATTTTATTAAATAATGCTAATTGTTTAAGTCTTCCTTAATTAAATAAATTTCTTAATTTACTTAATTTCCTTTTCACATTTAATTTTCCATTATTAAATAAATGAATTATATTTATTTATTTAATAATGCCACTAATCCATCTTAATTAAATAAATCAGATTAATTTATTTAATTAATTGAGTCTTATTTTGCTAAATTAAATAAATGTAAAATTAATCATTTAATCTCCAATTATATTCTTCTATTTTAAATAAATTAAATTACTAAATGTCATGTCAATCCTAACTCATATTCCTTTTGATAAATAATCTAAAAAGATTATTTCTATTATCTCTCGTAACCATAATTTAAATTATTTCACCCTCAAATTAGTACTAATCTTCTAAAATCAACCATCCTAGCAGATTCTTGATTTTCCAAACTGGCCTCAAATTCACATCTTATCTCTTTGATTTTTTGAATCTGGCAAATCAGGCAATCTTATCTTCTTGATTTTTCAAAAATCTTGATTTTTCTAATTAATTGTCTTGTTTGTTCTCTGCCATCAATCCGATTTTATTCTGACCATTCGATTAATGATCTTTCCCTAACCCTAATTAGGGATTCTCAGGTTTAATCTGGATCATTCATTTTAGGTTCATTTCATCAATTTATCTCGTTCATCCATTTGAAATGGCCCTTTCTATAAAATGCCATCTTCTTCTCATTTCCAAAAGGACACACACATGCTGACATTTTGCATAGTTACTATAGACATTTACTTACTTTCACACTTAGTTCTTCATAGGCAGTTTCATTATTCATTATTATAGTCATTTAATCAAGTCATGGCATTGTTTTAGACATAGGCATTGGCTTTTAGACATAGGAATTTAGACATATCAAATCCTTCAAGACTTGTTGTAGGACTTAGGCATTTCTAGATTGCTCCAAAGACGAATCTGAGGGCAACATTTTCCAGCAAGAAGCTATTACAAAGTGGAATCATGGAGGTATCAATAATCAGGTATAATTGTTCTTCGCTTACTTCCTTTGTGTTTCCTTCAGAAATCTTTGGTTTTTATTATTTATTGTTTATTTCTAACTCTCCTAATCCTTAGAAATCTCCTCGACACAATTAGAACATTCAAAATTATACATTTTTGAAATCTTACTCTAAGGACTACAATCTTGGAAATTATTCTATCATGTGGATTCCATTTGATAGTCCAACCCAATGATTGAAATATAACAATTTGAGGAAAATCTAAAGAAAATGTTGAAATTCGAATACAATGAACTTTCAAAGGAACTTTTGTTAATAGGTTAAATTGATGATCGACCAATTCAATAAAATAGGAAAAAATAATAATCAAGAATACAAATTCAATGAAGAACGTGTACATCAAAGTGAAAGCAATAATAATGTATATCAAGCTAATATTATCTAATTTACCTCCATCAAAAAATTCATTACCTTACTCCATTGTAACTTGTATAAAATTGTTGTATTATGATGATATGTGGATTGCTCATAAAACCTTAGCATAATATTGTGTAGAAAAAGATAGATGAAAAATGAGTATAGTTTTGTTGCAAATTCAAGGAGGGATTGAATGATCAATGATGGATGATTTATAAATTTTAGGGATATGAGATCAATGGATGAGGGTTATTGAGAAATTAGAAAGAACATGCATGAGGTTTTATGGAGAGATGAAGTGGAGTGAATGTGAGTGAACTAGGATTGAAGTTTAATCAACTCATTAAATTTATCAAAGGTTGATAAATTTAGCTTTGGTTTATAAATTTAAGATTAGGAGAATAAAGATAGGATTTGATATAATCAAAAAATAAATAGGGAGGGTGTGTGTTGGACCTTTTTTTCAAATGGCTGGTCTAAGGCCAACTTTGATGGCGCTGCAAAGCGAAATCTGTGGATGGCCGGAAATGGAGGTGCGTTAAGGACTCAAATGGTAACTTTATGGTAGTTGTGGTCATTTCCCTAGGTCATCAAACCAACCATGTGGTGGAGGCTATAAGATCTTTTCAAGTTTTAAATTTAGCTCATAATTTGAATATAAAATACTTATGGCTTTAAGGGGACTCTAAAAACATCATTGACTGTCTCCTAGGTAGGACCCCCCCTCCTAGATGATAAATAATTGGATTGATGAAGCAAATTCTATTCTAGAAAATTTTGAAAAAGTTAAAGTTTCACACGTCTATAGGGAAGCTAATAGCATGGTGAATTACTTTGCGAATGAGGGGGTAAAGAGGCAAGGATTGAACACGTGGTAAAATTTTAGGGATTTGGGAGCTGAAGTCAGGGCCTTATTAGATTATGATGTTACGCATGGCAAAGAGGAAAATATATTTAATGATTAAAGGGAAAAGGGATAAGTACATTGAAATAAAGAGATTTGATGGGGTCGTGTCATATTACTTAGCTAGGAAGAAAAAGCAACAAGCTTTGTGGGTTCATTGGAATTGATGTGTAAAATTGCAACAGGTGCTTGGCACTGGTAGAGTCTGCAGCAAGGTGCAAACAAAAATGGGGGGGGACAAGGAAAGAGTTGAGCCAAATAGCTATGAGGTGCACACAAGGAATGCTAAGCTATGGAAGTAGGTTGTAAGAGGTTGTCTGGTTCTATTTATGGAAAAACTTCATAGGCCTGATACTATGGCTACAGACTATTTTGAGAAGAATTGGAACAATGGAGAAATAATCCTGTTTGGGAGAAAGGTGAAATTGAATGAGAAAATTATAGGAGAGGTGACTGGAATTTCCACAGAGGGTGTGAATTTTTATCGCGACAGAATGTTTTCTGACGAAGCGGTAATCAAATTCCCTAAGAAGGAAAAGGAAAAAATGAAACTAGTCAAAATTTCCAATAGCTATTTTGAAATAGACACCATCAAGGCACTTTGGATAAAGGTGCTTCATGTCATAATGGAGTATATTACCTTGGATGAGAGATTTACTAGAGTTTATGGTCATCATTTTTCTATCCTTAACCACTTCCACCATAAGGTACATATTTCTCTGCCTCATTATCTATTATGTTCGTTGAGCAATAGTTTTGAGGACCACAAGAAAAATCCCAGGAGATACCCTATTCTTCATCCTGGTCTTATTAGGTTAATATATGAACACTATCAAAGCCTTTTGGCTTTATCCAAACTGGTTTCCTCCACGTTGTTTGAGGACTATGAAATGAATAGTGGTGGTTTGGAGAATCAGCCTAACTAGGAGAGAATTGTTGAAGCCCACCCATCCCCTATGTTGTCTAGTAAGAAAACCTAGCCTAGTAAACCACAGCTTGCTAAAGCTAACCCTGAGACCTACCCCGACTACCCGGTCCCCTTAAAGAATCCCACACTCAAGGGCTCCCCTGCCAATAAGTTGGTTTCCTACTTTGCGGACTCTCTAGAGGAAAAAACTGAGAACCCTAAAGCTAGCAAAAACTATGTGTCTACCCCGCCTGCCTCTTTCAGAGTTGATGGTACCATATTCCTAGCTTCCCCAATCTGGATGATGTTAACCTCATTTTAGACAGGGTTCAGTCTGGCGATATTCTTGCCTCTGCCAGAAATGGCGTTGGTGACATTTTCAAGGTTTTGAAATGGGCCTATCAAGAAATTAATGATCTTAATCACATAAATAGGGTTCTAAATAGAAAGTTGGAGGAACTGGAATTGAAGTTGTCTACTCTTAGCAATGAAGAAGGAAAACAAAAAAAGAACAATACTGGAACAAGAGAAGATGACACTAAGGAAAATTATAAGACTTTGGAAGCTGAAATTGTCAAAATAAAAAATGACATGAAAACTGTTGTGGAACAAAACCATAAAATGGCTAGGCACAATGCCATCATCATCAATACAATGTCTAAAAAGTTAGAAAAGTCACAACATGGCTCACAGGTTGTTGACCTAAAAGAGGACAAGAATAAAAGCAAGAATGAGGACCAAGGTATATCAAAAAGGACCCATGCCAACCTTAAGAGGAAAGCGCCTCCTACTACCTAGATGGTCCAGATCTTAAAGAGGGGGGTTCGGGAAATGAACGATTTGGAAGTTGAGACTACGGAAACATTAAAGTCCCATATGTAGTTGTTGCTGACATTTTGTCTGGTCTTTTTGGGTCTTTTTTGTGGCCCTCGCTGGCTTTTTTGGTGGTTGTGGCTTTGTCTTTCTATTGTTGTCTTTACAACCTTTCTGCTTATGGTGTCTTTGATGATCTTATCTTATGTATGTAAACTTTGTGGTTTCGGGTCCCTATAAAACCAGTTTTTTCCTCTTTCAAAAACAAATAAATAAAATAATGATTTTATCTATTTTTAGATGATTGTGCAAACTAAATATATTTAATAATTTATTTAATTTTGAAGGAAAAATTAGGTAATTAAATAATTAAAATATATTTAATTAAAGTGGGAAATGGGTTACTTTAATCAAATAATTGAAAATTATTTAATTAATAGCAATGAAAGGAGTGATGAGTGATGATGTGAAAGGATGAATTGAGAAGAATTGATTTAAAAAATTTGAGGTGTACACATTCAAATGAAATTACCTTGAATGAAGGTCCTTATCACAACCTAAAAAATACATTAAAATTTTGAAATTTTGAGGGACCCTTGAATGAAGATACCTTAAGTTAAAGGAAAAAACTTTGAATGAAGGTGTTTGCTAATTCCTTTCTCCACAAAAATTAAAAATTATAATTTATTAAAAGTGGGACACACTATTGTGGGTAATACCCATCTATAGAGTCTACACCTCAATCAATTGTGAAAGGAAGCAAAGATGAGAAATATTCTTCCCACACTAATTTATGAGAGGAGATATACATATATAAATTAAACTAATCATACATTTAAAATGAAATAAATATAAAAAGAAATATACCATAATATAAAAAAATTATACGACAAACACTCCTTTAGGAGAAAAGCCTCACACTCCAAAATATCTAAATGTATTACTTAGAAATTGAATGCTAAATTTTATTTGAATAGTTTAAACCTTTGCATGACTATCATCAACCAAAGATCTAGATTAATTATATTAGTATAACAATACCTAAAATAAAAATTTCTACATTTTGTGTCTAATTTTTTTGGTATAATTTAATCTATTGAAAATAAATGTAATTAATCTAAGGTCTTAGAAATATAGAAAAATATATTCTAAAATATAATCTAGTAAAGGACTTTCTAAACTAACCAATAATATATAAAAATTATACTTCTTCAAGGGAAAGTGAATTTTCCAATTAGTAAATCTATAGTAAATTTTAAAATTAAAGAATCTCTCAAATGATTCTTGTTGTTGATGTAGGCTTGCATCCTCAAGGATCCAACATTGTCTATAATATTTTCTTTAGTAGTTGTATTATCCACTTGATCATAGGAAGGAATTGGGACGTTGAGGGAAATTGGGAATTGTCTTGAACAAATAAAATGTAAAAATCTAATAAATTCCTATCAAACGATTAGATGTTTATGGGGGTTGTAATAAAAAATATTAATACTTTAGAGGTGATTTATTATGAGAATAATATATCTTAGAAAGGATTAAAGAATTAAAAAAGATAAAATAGCTTGTTAGATGATAAGAGGAGTCAAGAGACTCTAAATTTGATTGAAGAATATTTGAAAAATAATGGGGGACGTTTTGAAGCTTAAACACCAATGGAAAATGTACACCTACTCCTTTACACACATAAATATGTTAAGGGACATTATATAAATAAATAAAAAAATTATAAGGGTAATTATAGAGAATGAGATAATTTTACAAAAGAAATCCAAGTTGCAACAATATACAATCTCATTTAAAATAACAAGGAAAGGAGATATTAATAGGATAGGTGCAACATCAAAGGGGAAATTATTAGGATGTAATATAAGGACAATTGAGTGGTACAAAAATATTTATGGGAGAGGACTAAACAGTTGATTGAAAGTCATTACTTGAGAGGATAATCAATTAGGGGGGGTACTAGTTCTATTAGGAATGGAGAGAACTCTCAATTAGAAGAAAAGAGAAGAAGCAAACTAGTTATACCTATATAAATCATGCATGAAGAAATATGATAGGGGCACCCATTTTGAGAAGGTAATCCTTTATGTAGGGTAGGTTAGTCAACTAACTCTACAACTTAAGGAGAGATCACCTAGGAAACATTGGGACCTCTTACGTGACGCTCCAATTAATGATTTGTAGAAGGAATTTGAATTTGTCGAAATACTTGGAACTCAATATGGGGGTTGAACATAATGGTTAAAGGGATAAATAGGCTAGGGGAAGTGTCATCATGCCTAATTTTGGTGAGAGAAAACATAATCCACACCTTCATGGGTTACGAGATAGATCTTGGAACTCAATATGGGAGTTGAAAAAGATGTTTAATGGGATAAATAGGTTATGGGAAGTGTCCTAAATCCTAAAATTGGTGAGGTAAATTGTAATTAAAACCACCATGGGTCATGAGATAGATCATTGAGTCATCATCTAAATCCCATGTGGGTGCATGAAATTTTGAGCACTCACATATTTGCTCCATCATGGACGATAGTATACATAATAGGTAGTTACCATTCTTGAAGACTGGAATTTTATGAGTTAGACTTACCTAACTTACTGCAGTGTAGGAAAATGTATCCCTTTACATTTTCACACTTTTTTGTACCCTCCTTGCTCAAATTGGGATTCTTTATGCCTTATTTGGTCCTATTTTGCATCCACAAGCCTTATTAAATATATTTTTTCTAAGGATAATCTTGACATTTAATAGATGACAAATCATGATTCAATGTTTGAGGTTATGTGTTCTAGATCTAGTGATTTGGGACTCATACACCACCTTGGGCATATGGGTCCTGTTGGTTCTCCAAATCAATAGATCCAATGAATCCTATAGAATAGCCACTTTCTAATGCTCAGACTCAGAGGTGGATTTGGTCAACTGACAAGATTCAATCAAAGATTGAAATCTCCTACACTTTTGGCTCTGCAGGACCAAGGGGGTGACCCTTTACAATGCCTAAATAATTTATTCAATTATACACAAACATTGCTTTTTATAGTTGATAATTTTGATTGAAAATATACCAAGGAAAGCATTGAAAACTTCAAATTTGGCTATATCTTTAGTATCTCAACACTCACTCAGCAATTGGGAGGAAAAATTCAACACTACACCTAAACCAAACAACAAGAATTAAAATTATTTTGAATTTATAAATGTTTCTGAAATGCATTTAGCTGAATGACAAACTAGTGCCTAACTCTGGGCCACAGAGTCAAATAATTATAAAGAGAATTTCATCAGGAAATAGACTTCAACTAGTGGATCCAAAACTACTAATGCATTACACCAACAGATCCACTCTCATTATCACCAAAATTCTTCTTACAAATCAACCCTACACACTTAAAATCACAATTACCTACTCAAAGTAATTTAACCATTTGTTTGAAATAGAACCATGGACAAATAATACAATCTCAAGGACATTGAGATGACAAATTCTAAATACTTTGTATTATTGAATTCATATGATTGAAAGTATACAAATTTGGAGACAATTCTCATAGCAGTTACACCATGTTTGCACAAACTAGCTAATATTTACTCATGAAATTGAAACATTACAATCACATACCCAATTCATGACTCAGAATCAACATTTCTCTATCTACCCAACCCATACATAAAATCCATAACCCTTTACAATGAGAAAAGAATCAGAATAAGAAGAAACAAAAGAAGCACTAAAATTAATCTGATGATGACACTTGGCAACTTCCTTCTTCAATCTAGAAAAGCTTCTTTCATCTCTCTTCCCTTTGTAATAACAAACTTTCCTTTCTATTTTTCCTTTGCCTTTGGTTCTGCAACAAAAAATTCACCTCTGCATGGATAAATCTTCATCTCCATTTACCCTGCAGTTGAAAAATAGCTCTGCTCTCCTATGAAAATTATTCACTTTTCCTTTGTTTCCCAACAAAAATGCCATTTTCCTATATAGTGAATACTTAATTCACTCCTTCGGACAAAGTAAAATTTTCACCCAAAGCCCTTGTTTTGCTGTGCATTTTGTGTTTTCATCTTCAGTAAAGAAAATATTCTTTTGTTTGTGAAAGCTCTTTACCTTGTTTTTACCCACAACCAAAGAAAACATTTTCCATGCCCTCTATACACAAAATATTTTAATTAAAATATTTCCCCCTTTAACATTGCACTACATTTAAAATACTTTCCTTTAATCATTAAAGGAATTCAAGATTTACTTCGGGTAAAAAATTTACCCATTCTAAAATATTTTCCATTTTAAAAAGTTATCGGGCAATTTAAATTCACTTCATTTCCTCTCCTTTTTATTTCACTACATGCTTAATATTTATCATCTAGATTTTAAAACTATACCCGTGCATTCATTTTTCATGGGCCCACCTTTTACCTACCTCGTACATATCATGCATCGTGTGTAGGAATGGGAGAATGGAAAACAAACAAGTGATGCCCCAATGAGAAAAGAACATCACTCATCGCTAGTTGCATAAGAACAAAACCATCAAAACCCATGATGAGCGATGGTGGCAAAAAAAATTCCCTAGTTTTTTTATTTGTTGATGAGCTCCCTCTGTTTTGTTGCTCCTGCAGCTTCCATGGACATGGCGGCTCCCTGTAGTAGCAAAAACATTTCTTGTGCAACACCAAATCGACCCTTCTTCTGCTATGAAAATGGTTGCCTCATGCGCGGCATAATCATTCCCTGTCTTCCACACCAAAATAGAATTTCCTCAATAAATTATGATGCACTTTCGCTACTATTCAATCTCCACTACAACATACTTCTTTGTAATATAAAATGGACCCCTTTCAAGCTTAGATAGTGGTGCCCCTATGCAGCAATAAACATCACCAAATGTTGCATCAAGTAGAAAAAAATTGATACATTATCACTGTAGACATGGGATCTCTCCCATTGCATTCGCTTGACAATTTTTGAAGCCCTTTTCAACAAATCCATTGTGTTCATGTTGTACATCAGGCCATAGTTTTGTTCATTGCAGGCTCAAAATGCATTGCCACGTTCCCTAGATTATTCCTCTCATGGTTGTGCAAAGAAAACAAACATCGTTCCTCCACCCATTGCAAGATGCTTCCAAATAGAATTAGCTCAAACAATTTTAATACATTGTGTTGCAAAATGAACATTGTCTGTGCAAGGTCTATATGTGATGGCATCCTCAACTTACCACATTTTTTGGTCTATGCCAATACCCTTCAACACCATCCTTTGAGCTCTCACAAGGTGTAAAGAGTTCGTTGGATTCCATTTGTAACAATTTCGATACACTTTCAACTGTAGGCGCTAAAAAAAGAAACTCCAATCTAGTTCGAGCATATCCTCCAGTCATTGCATTCCAAGAAATAGCATCTGGAAGAAGTATTCAATCAAATAGTATCATGCTTTCTCTTCTTCAAACCATTCATCAACCTTTTTGTTTTACTCCATGTTGCCAGCATACACGAGGCATTTGATGTGCCCCAATCCACTATTGCTTGATTGATGTCAAAACCCAATCACTAAGCTTTCTCCCCCCATGGTATTAAAGTTTTTTGTACTACCACAATTTCCATAGATGTGAAGAGTGCAATTGCATTGAATTTTAAAAGCAAAGAATGCCCCAATAGTCATTCCATTATCTTCACAAAACTCAAGTAATCCAATCAGCAAGCTGAACACAAAAATTTAACCACATTTCACCAAGTATTAGTGTCATCAATTCCTTTGAAAAATGTTTGAGATATTGCATTTGTTGCAAACCAAAGAATCAACATTCACTTCTTTGATCTGCAAAAGAGTTTCAAAATTTTGAGTTGTCAATTTACTAAGAATGGATCTTATCATTCTTTGCTTTAATTCTTCCTTGTTTTGGTTTCATTTTGAGTTCAAACCATAGCTGCAAGACCCATGGTCATTCAAGTGAAACACTACTTTCTCTTAGTCCTCAACTTCCATGACATAGAAGCTCTTGGATTCAAAACCATTTACTTGAAGTGAAATTTCACAATTGTGCAAAGTATGTAGGGTCCCCATGTGGGCCCGACTAAAAAAAATTCATTTTCAAACAAGTTTTACCTTGAATTGTCCTAATATAGCTCCTAAATGATTATGGTATGAAAAGGTGAATTGGGTTATCATTAAAATTTGCTTTCTGACATATTTGCACATTGGGCCAAATAGGTCAAGTGACCTCTAGAATCACCCTGGGAAACTAGTCAAATGACCTCCTGGAGATATGAAAATGCACAAGCATGTAGAAATTTGACCCAAGAATGGAGTGCACCAAATGATTCGACAAAACAGATCACGAGGTGAAAGTTATTAAATGTTAAAGTTGCTCAGTCATACTTTTCTGTAATTGTATCTATTCAAGACCAATTAAAACTTACCCAGTCACCTCTTTGAAAAAATACCAAATCAACTTCTAAGAAGCTTTCACTAGAAACTCAAGGTCATTTAGGTCCAATGAGCATGTGCACAAGAGGGATTTTGTTCAATCATCAATCTTCATGAGATATTGGGGGTCAAAGTTGACCACCTTGAAACAATTTTGAAAATGTAGGTGTAAAATCAGAACAAACTGCATTTGCTTTTGATCTTGAAAAAATAGTAAATCAGGCCATGAGACTCTGAAACTGGATAGGGGAGTACATGAATGTAGGGAGAATGGATATCAACAATCCTTTCATCTTGACAATCATCCAACTGTGAAATATCAGCTCAAACAAGAGGCCAACTTGCAGGACAAAGAGTTTGCAAATAGAAGAAAAGTGCCTAGCTTCGCTTTTCAAAACCCTATCAAAACTTATCATGGGAAGCTAAAAACTGATATGCATGTTCACATATGTCAAATAAACATGTCCACTAGGGGTTTGGCTTGAAAATCAACGAACTTTGAATTATGACTCTCCAAAGTAGGTCACTTAAGCAGATTTTTTAGGTGCACTTTTGAGAGTGTAGAGGCAAAATTTTCAATATGGGCACTTCAAATTTGCAAAATTTAAAGGTGCCACTAGTGGTCCCATCTAGGTTTCAGGGCCTAATCCTAAATATTGGATTGAACTTAACACTTATTGAAGTTCATGTCCCAAGTTTAAGCTATTGGGACTCATACGTCCCAACTGGCGTATAAGTCCCACTTTAGCTTGGACCTATTTTAAGTCAAATTCTTGGTGGGATTTTACTTTCCTAGATCTGATGTTGGCTTGTAGTGTTGTAATTTTGAGAAATTTTGCATAAACAAGTATAAATATGTAAGCTTATTTCACATATTTTCTCCTAACAAGCAATCTAGCAACCTAGCAATTTTTCATGAGCAAGTGTGATCTAGCAATTCAAGTATTCAAGAGCATTCAAGAGATAATTATTAAGCATTTTGGAGCCACATTCAAGATTCAAGCATCATGTCAAAATCTTCATGCATCATGTGTGTTTTTGAGCGTTTATGATGTAGGTTTTCATTATTCAAGCAAGTATTCAAAGACATTATTTCATATCAAGATCAAGAGTCAAGATCCACATTCATGCTAGCCATTTCACACAAGTTTGTAGCCTTTATCACAAGGGTTTGGTGAGTTGCAACATTACATTTTTTATTGATCATTCCTTCATGTTATTTCATTTCTTTTCAAGGTTTAATTACCAAAACGAGGTTTGACTAAGGCAAAACCCTATTCCCTAATACAACATTTTTTCCCTCTTCATGTGTGATTGTAGATTTATGTGATTTGGAACTTGAAGATCCTTTGAAGATGAACTTGCAAGATTGAAAAAATTCATCAATGTTGTCAAGAAGTTGTCATCTTCACAGAAACTCACCTACAAACTAGAATTCAAACTTTTAGACTTGCAGATTAGATAAGATGAAAGATATAGGAGATCACTTGAGGCTACAAAAGTTTTAGTCAAACCCTAATAATCATACTAAATCACCCCTCCTGGTGTATGAGTCTCAATATACCCCTTTTGTAACATGCCAATAGTTCACACAAGTAAATTTCCTAAGTTTTCACTTTCATGTAAATAAACTATGTTAGTCATTTCCATAAAAAAATTGTTTTCTTAATACAGAACAAATGAACATAGATGTCATAACAATAGCCAATTTTTATTTCATTTCCATAATAATATTCCACATATTACAATATTCCAAAGATTGTGTGCAAAGTACATACATAGCTCAACCAAGCTTCAAAGCAATAGATATAAATGGTCTAGGAATCTCCTTTCAAATCTTAGTCTTAGTCACTCAAGCACTTTTCTACCAACCATAGAATCAAATATGGTCCCTCACACATCTATCATTTGATAGATGGCCCTACCCTTTGATGAAGAGATTGGTCGACTAACCTCATAACAACAACCATTATAAGCTTTGTGTTGTGTCCTACATAACTAGAACATGTAGACTCTACAATCCTAAACTAGCATGCATAAATGGATAATGGTGAATTGGTAGTAGATCTAAAGGTGATCACACTACTCTATCCAAAGTGTTATCACTCAATGCTTCAATTGAAAATCATCCTACTCAAATAAACTTCTCAAACTCGATTTGACTTAAGGCCATTATAAACTACGCATAGGTAATTTAATTCTACATGTAGTCTTTACCCTTAGAAACAACCTATTCCCTTCCCAAAAAACACAATGGTATTTATACCCACAAATAATTAACATAATTTATCCTCCCTTCAATGGATAATCAAATCCCAGGTGTGACTTATGAGCTATCTAAATCAATAAAATAACTTTGCAAAGAATAACCCTTGAGCTATCCTTCTTTCGCCATTCCTAGCATATTATACTAATGATAAACAAGCTCTCCTATTATGGAATATATACAAACACTTTCATAGAAAAGCATAAAACAACTTTTTTCCTTTCTATAAGAAAACACTATGATTCACTAATGCAAGCATTCTCAAGAAATTCCAAACAAAGCAGTCAAGACATTCATTCTTTAATAATAAAAGACTAATTACAGGAGAATAGATTCTCATGCTTGTATTTCACTTAATCCAATAGACTAATCTGATTCTCAACCTTCCAATGACAACTTGCTAGACTCCTCCTCAAGTTAGTATAATTTCTTAATACACTACCTCACAATATCCTCTTTCTCTATGGTCACAAAATAACTCTAGTCAGAAAATACAACTCCAAAATAAAAGCAACATGATGAAACTACAAATTATGTGTCCAAATGAGAGAGTTGGAACATATATTTATAAAAAATAATGAGACATTGATGTCAAAGGAAAATGTAAGCCAATCGACACCACTCAAGCATGCAAGTCGAATCATCTCATGCAACAAAAAGGTGGTAACATTCTAAGTTATTACTTAGCTTGGTAATCTACAAATCGACCTCCTTGTAAGACAACAAAACTTGAATATTTCAAATATGCACTTGTTCTAAAGATGAGAATCAAATTGTAAGTAATAAAGAACTCTACAGAAAACAAATATCCATAATATGGTGCCATTTATCAATAGCTTCCCTATTCTTTTGCTCACGGGTTATCCAAGGAAACATTCAATATTTAACAGGAAACACATATCACAATCAACTTAGTCATAGACTATCCAATCAACATGTTAAGGATTAATCAACTCCTTTTTAATAGCACATACAATATCTTTGACCAAGCACATCCATTTGCTAGGGTTTATATCCTTATTTCATGCATATTAAAAACTTTACATAGCAGATTATAATCTCACATTTCCTTTTGCACTTAATCTAAAGAGTTAAATGCACCTTAATATCTACTTGAGCGCTATTGTATAGTGTTCTATATTCCTCATTCATTTGGCCTTGATAGTTTCCATAATATATGTATAAATTGACATCTAATACTTTGCATAATATATATACAAATCAGCCTCAAATACTTTATATAAGTGTGAGTGTGTGTGTATACCGATGAATAGCTTTAATGCTATATATGTGTATATATCATATATATATATATTTAAAACTGAGTTTTTTAAAACTCGCAAAAATCAGTTTTGAAAACTCGGAAAAACTTGGAAAAACTCATCGTCATGAGTTAAACTGAAAAACACATTTAAAAAAAATCAGTTTTGAAAACTCAAGTTTTTTGAGTTTTAACTATGTGTATACCGATGAATAGCTTTAATGCTATGTATATGTGTATATATCATAATATATATATTTATATATATTCCATGTCAATTATATATGTATACATTTGATATTCAAATGAATAAGATCAAGTTAATATTTTATATATATAATATCATATATATATATATACCTCTATCTACATGTATATGTACGTATACATATATTGATATATTCTTATGGAAATCTTCATTTTTCAAACATATGTATATATGTATATATCCTATATATACACATCCGATTACACAATCAAGGACACATACAATTACTATCTTTTTGATAGGGAATATACATATGATGTATATATACATATATACATACATGTTCCATTATTTATTCGATAATACCATGCTCATAAGAAACCCATTCATAAGTGTGCATAGGTACGTATACCTATGTACTCTCATGTACGTGTTCCTTCATGTGTATGTCCTATCATCGACATGCATATGCATGCATATATATACATTCATTGTATGTTCACCTTATCAATCAAGCATAGTAATATAAAGAAGAACCCATAAACTCCAAACACAAAAACATCATCCAAGAATGCCTTCAATAGTAATCAATATCCTTACTAATGAAAACTCATCATACTAAAGGATGACTTACCAATTCCCAACACTATGACTAGACTCAACCATTCTATTGTGAGTGTGTGTGTATAAGCTTAGTTAGGTTTCATTACAAGTTACCCGACCAAGTTTTTATGCCCGAGTGATACTTCCCCTCGCTCTTGGAGGATTGAATATGAACCTACATCCAACTTAACACATTCCCATGATATTCAGCCATTCATCAAAACAATCATTTACATAATACTTTACATAGTTAGAATATCCAATTCAATAACCATTGTTTTCCATATATTAATTCCATCACATAACATTAAATGAAATAAATATTCATTCCTAATACTCTGATAAATAGAGTGCAAGCACATATGTTTCCAATTATGATTCCAAATACATTCACACATTCAATAATTTACCATAGAATAGTAATAGTAAATAGGTAAACACACAATGGGGTGTGACATACTCACCCCCTTCTGAATCATAATCCCTGATGATTTTATGTAGAAAACATAAACTAAAAAACAAACAACATTTTTTTTCAAGTACATTCAAAAGAATGCAAAACATGTGGAAACTTTTGATGTATCTCAACATAGTCTTCCCAAGTGGTAGAATCTTCTGCATACTCATCCCACTAGAATTTGCATTGTATAACTTCCCTATTACGTAAGCAAAGCTTACACATTTCAATCACCTTGATAGGCTTGATTATTACCACTATGTGGTCCTATACTTGTAAATCAATCCAATCAATTACATGATTATCTACTGGTATATACTTCTTTGGGTAAAAAACATGAAATGCATTATGCATCTACAAAAGAGTTGGTGGCAATGCAATTCGATAAGCTACAGGATTCACTTCCTCAAGAATCTCAAAAGATCCTACATAGTGCGGAGCTAATTTGTATGACTTTCTAAACTTGATGGAACTCTTTTGAGGTTTTACCATTAACAACATTTTGTCACCTACTACAAAATTTCAGGGTACTCACTTTGCATCTACATAGCTTTTATGTCTATCATTCGCTTCAACTATCCTTTGCTTAAAAATCCTAACTTATTCCTCCATTTCATCCAACATTTCTTTCCCAAGACTCACCCCATCCTCATGTTTATCCCAACTTATAGGGGTTTGACACTTTTTACCATATAATGCTTTGAAAGGAGCCATCTTTGTTGCAGAATGGAAGGAGTTGTTATAAGAAAATACCACTAAAGGAAAGTAATCTTCCCACTTGTATTGTTGATCCATGCAATACATTCTAAGTAGGTATTTGAGTACTTGGTTCACTCTTTCCACTTGTCCATCCATTTCCAGATGATATGCTGAAATT
This sequence comes from Sequoia sempervirens, assembly GCA_007258455.2. Lineage (NCBI taxonomy): Eukaryota > Viridiplantae > Streptophyta > Pinopsida > Cupressales > Cupressaceae > Sequoia > Sequoia sempervirens. Next base: position 279,670 of record VDFB02051450.1, read on the forward strand.
ATATTAAGTTGAGTCCCAAGTGTAGAAAATAAGGTTTTCCAAAACCTTGAGGTGACTCGTACATCCCTATTTGAGATAATCTTCTCAAGAATTTCATTCAGTCTAAAAATTTCTTGAATTAATTTTCATGCTATGACTAGGGATCCATTAGTTATATTCCTAGGTATGAAATGTGCTACCTTAGTAAGCTTGTCCACAACTACAAGAATAGCATTGTGCTTATTCCTTGACATATGCAATCCTTGCATAAACTCCATACTTATGACTTGCCACTTACTCTCTAGGATATCATGTGGGTATAAAAAAATTGTAGGATGATGTTTATCTTTCACCCTTTGACATTCTAGGCACCTAGCCACAAATCTAGTAACATCTCCTTTCATCCCCTTCCAAAAATATAATGGCTTTACATCAGCCAACATTTTTGGCACACAAGGGTGTCCAGAGAATGGTGCTTCATGAACTTCTTTACATACCAGATTTCTTAACTCTTCAGAGTCAAGTACATACATTATCCCCTTATATCTAAGTAATCCATTAGGCTCAAAATGAAATCCTTCATACCTTGAATCTTCTCATGAGAGCTTGCTTAACTTGCATATAGTACTCACCCTCTTTTTATTTTTGTAATACTTGGCCTTTAATTTCGGGTTTGGATTGTCACTATTGAAGTAATATGACATCTTCGACTTAAGACATTGACAACCCAATTTTATTTTCCCTTAATCTAGTTGATATTGAAGTTGTAATCATATATCAACTCCAACCATCTTCTCTACCTTGCATTTAGATTAGGTTTAGTAAATAGATATCTCAACCCATGATGATTGATTTTCATCTTAAAGGGCTTTCCCAACAATTAATGTCTCCACATCTTCAATGCATGAACCACCGTTGCTAACTCTAAATCATGTGATGGATAGTTTTTCTCATAGGGTTTCGGCTTCCTTGATTCATAAGAAATTACTTGCCCTTCTTGCATTAAAACATCACCCAAGCCCTCTGTGGATGCATTTGTGATAACAATGAAGTCACCATCAGGATCTGGTACTTTCAAAATTGGGGCAATAGTTAACTTCTCTTTGAGTAGATCAAATGCTACTTGGTACTTTTCTATCCACTCAAACTTCTTCCATTTCTTCTGCAAATAAGTAATTAGAAATTTTATCTAAGTGGAAAATTTTGAAACAAACTTTCTATAATATTCATCCAATCCCATAAAAATTCTTACTTTAGAGACATTTTTGGGCACTAGCCATTCTAGCACTACCTTGATCTTAGCTGGATCAATTGAGATATCATCTGTTGAGATTATATGTCCAAGATACTACACTTTGTCTTGAAAGAAAGTACACTTATAGAGTTTCCCATACAACTTATGTTCTCTTAGTTGTTGTAGAACTATCTCTAAATTCTTATAATGATCTTCATCATTCTTTGAATAAATTAGGATATTATCTAAGAAAATCAAGAAAAAATTATCTAGGAAATCCCTAAATACATTGTTCATTAGGTTCATAAATGTTGTTGGCACATTAGTTAGTCCAAAGGCTAGAACTATAAACTCACAATTCCCATATCTGGTTTTGAATGTAGTTTTGAATATGTCCTCATCTTTAATTCTTAATTGGTGGTATCCAAATCACAAATCAATCTTATAAAATATAACTCCCCACATTTGATAAAAAATATCATCAATGTGTCGCAATGGATACTTATTCTTTACCATAGTTCTATTAAGCATATGATAATCTTTGCACAAATGCAAAGTACCATCCTTATTTTTCCCAAAGATTATAGGTGCTCCCTGAGGTGATACACTTCGTCTTATTAATCCCTTAGACAATGGCTCATCTAGCTGTGCCTTTTTCTCCATTACCTCAATTATTATCATTTTGTAAGGAACTTTGGAAATAGGTTTAGATCCTAACACTATATCAATAAAGAAATTGAATACGATTTTCGGTTGTAGTCTAGGTAATTCCTTTAGAAACACATCCAAAAACTCTTGTAGTATAAGATATTTTTCCATATTCGACTCTCCAATTTCCATTATTTCACATTCTTCCATTTCTTGGTAACTATGTGGTCCAAATTTTTCAAGATCCTTTTGAGAGTTAAATCTTTTATAATCTTCACTACAAAGAGCTTTCATCCTTTCTTCTTAGCCCTAAACAATTGCATAGAAAAAAAATTTCACAACTTGACCTCCCTAGGTATCACTTGTAGCATCACTTGGTTACCAAAATCATCCAAGCATTCTACTATTTTGGCATGGTAGTCTACCTTATCTCTATGTCTAAAAAGCTAGTTCATTACTAGGATAAAATCATAGGATCCTAAGGGTTCTACATATAGGTTTACCTTTTTAGAAAAACAAGGTAGCTCTATCCTAGCTTTGAACAAACATTGTTCCACTATTTCTCTTGTCTCGTTTTCATATTCTACAACCCATGATTTTTCCATATAACCAACTTTCCTAGATATTTTCTTTGCAATTCTAGGTGAAATAAATTTTTTAGTTTCCCTAGTATCTATAAGTATGGAAATGGGTAAACCAAATAAAATACCTGGAGTGTGTATTGGAGTAGCTTGATACTCTACTTGATGATCATCCAAGGTAGCATGAATATTTTGTTGGAATGTTGCTTGTTGGGCAGGAAGTGGGCTTCCATAAGATTGTGACCCAGAAGACATACTAGGATAATGCATAGCATAGTGATCTCCCCCACATGTAAAGCATCTAGTTGTCGGTCTTTTCTTTCTTGCAGGTTCACTAAATTTAATAGGATTTCCACCATTAGAATTATTCCTCTTTTGTTCCCTCTTTGATTCCCTTCCATTATTTTGAGGTCCTTTTTCCTCTTGTATCTGCAAATCTTGCACAACTTCAAACTTCTTAGGAGTTGGTTTGACTTGAGCTCCTATGAACTTCATATGACTCCTATTTTCTTGGTAGATGGAGATAGCTTTGATCTTCTACTCCTATTTAACAAATTTCTCATACACTAGATCCATAGTGGCTAGACCATGAACATCTACCTCTCTTCCAATTTGGCTCTTAAGCCCCATAATGAGTTTCCTTATGTGGAAACATTCATCCTTCTGATACATTGGTACATAACATAACAAACAAGTAATCTTTTCCCAATACTCATTTACTAGCATCTTACCATGTTTTAGACTTTGAAAATCAGTGAGTTTCTGGTCGAAAAAGAGTTGGGGTAACCACATTTTCTAGAATATTTCTATAAACTTGCTCCATGTAAGTTTTAGAGAACTAAGCCTGAGTTCCATTTTCTTATTCATCCACTAGTTAGAGGCTTCTCCCACTAACTGATAAGATCCCTAACTTCTCTTGCAACCTCAAAATTATTTTGAATCTCAAAATATTTATCCATATGGATCAACCATGCCTTCACTTCTTCTCCACTAGAACTTCCTTCAAATTTGGGTGGGCTTATTTTCCTCATGTCCCTAGAAAGTTCAGTAGACATACACTTTCGATTAGTTTCTTCAAATAGAGAAGGTGATTTATCTTTCTCATGTTTATGGGTTTAATCATGATCATGAAAAGAATTTTCTCCATCATCCTCATTATTTGGAACTTCATGTTGTACTCTATCCTTTACCCTTACTTCCTACTCAAGATTTCCCAATCTTTTCAAGATTTTATCTAATTAAATAGCTTCAACACCCACCAGACCTTGCCTGATTTCTTGACTTCCTCCAGTATTGGTCCTTATTCTCACCATCCTTGCAAGAATGGATTATACCTAAAGGTTCATCCATATTACATTCCATCATGTTCTTATTATCTTATGGAAAACATTTAAATGAGAATTCATTCACATAAGAAATTTCACATAAGATTTAAGATCAATTTTCTTTTATAAACACATGATTTTATTATTTGCAAAGATCCCAATATCCTTTTAATTACATAGAGTGACTATTTAGATAGTCAAGTGGAGAGTACCCCTCATATTCGCTCTTTGACGCATAACTCAATGGGGTATACCCCTCTGATTTTTGTTCATATCTCATTTTCTCATACCTATCCCAAAATGGATAGCCACATTTAGATTTTTCATCTGATACATAGTTACGGGGTGCATAACCCTTTGATTCATTACTTGAGGAAATTACAATCACTTCCAATATAGGAAGGACTCTAGGGTCTCTAAATATGAAAGTTGGACTAGCACTCCCTTCTAAGGGCATATCTGTGGAAAGTGACAAGGAATCAAACTTTCCTGGTGAGACTGGAGGTAGATAATTGAAATTAGCCTCCTCCCTCATCCTTCTCTTTACTTCACTAATCTAATAAAGAGCATGACTAAAAGTTTTAGTATCACTTAACCAAACAACATTCTCATAGTTGGTATCCTCTATCATACAAACGATGGCTTCTTTTTCCTTCTTGGCTTTTAGGTTGTCATGCCCCACCGTAGAACCCCAAGGAACTAAAACAACAGATTTTTTTTTTTAAAGAATTTAATAACATACTTAAGCATTATAACATAACAATGTATTATGAGGCACAACTAGTTCCAATGGGGTACACGAAGTGACATGACTACACTAACCCATAACAACAATAATAAGATAACAATAATTAATCTATTACGTAAATCTATTCATTTCCATTCATCATTTAAAATATCCATCAACTATATCCATATTAATAACATATGCACATATGACAATACATGGAATTATAAAGATATAGAGTATTACACATTTCGATAGATACAACTCAACATAACCAACTATAACAAATGATCCTGAATAATTACATGGCCTGAATAAACATTACATCCAAATGATAGTACAGTATAATTGACTGAACCTACATCTCAATAACCATATGCACAATTTACAACAGGTCATCCCAACACACGTGGGAGACAATACATCAATGAATATATACTACATCAGGAGTATAACATACACCTGGTACAAAAGAATATTGGATCAACAGCATCCTCCAAAACCCTGCAATAAAAGATACATCTGCAACAGAAAGGGAAACCCAACAGGGTGCGAAGCACATTCCACCCAACCACCCCCGTGCTGAGAGTAGACAAGGAAGAGTCCCCGACCAAGCACGTCTAACAATAACACAAAACTAACTCCAGACAGACAACTTTAACATTAAAGACCACTAGCAACTCAACCACGACAAATCCAAAAGGCACAACAACAAACCACTGAAGAACATAACAACCAGTCATAATCACAGTATCAATGAACTCAAAACATAATATTGAATATTACCTACAACCATGAGCAAAGACAAAACAATAAATCACTTCCAGAGGACTTAAGTAAATCAACACAAACAGAATGTTAGAGAAGAGTGTCATCGCATGGTTTCACATGGATTCTCAGACAACCTATCACAAGGTGCCGCCTCCATCTCTATATGGATTCTCCAGACAACCAAGTTGAGGTGCCGCTTCCATCTATGGTTCTCCTGACAGCCTATCTCAAGCGCCGCTCCATAGGGTCACTCATGCGGAGTCATTGACCTTGAGGGACAAGGACAATGACCTTGCCAACCACGCCTTCTCAGTCCCCTTTAGTCAGTATAGCACTAACAGGTGGATGAGGCTTCACAATTATCTTATTAGTGTTTAATCCCCACCCGTGGTTTATTACTTAAGTTATCACTGATTAATCTAACTCTATGTGGGTTACCCTGACAGCCCCTTTGTGCACCGGCCCCCACTAGAGCCACTCTCTCTAAACACTCAACACAAGAATCTCCAACTGAACAGGATTGTAGCAACAAGGAAAACTGAACCAACAATGGATCAACCGCGAGGCATAACCCTCTCGCCCAAAATCATACATATAACGTTCACAAACGTACCATCCAATGTACATTAACATCACATCCAAGGCCAATCATAAGAACAACATCGACCACAAGATTGAATAAAGATAACAGTAACCACTCCTCTGGAAGTCCTAAACACATCTTAGGTTCCTATAACCGAACAAGCTAATTCTAAAGTTTTCCTACAAGACATAACTCAAACAAAGAAAAGTCACAATTAAACAAATAACTCGAGAGGCAGCAAATACATAAATAATGCCATAAAACTCATTCTAATAAATAACAAATTTCGCCAATTAAATAATTCAACTACTCAAAAACACTCAGTTAACTAATACTTAGTTTATTTCTAATTTTAACAATTACACTAATATAATCCTAATTTATACCATATTTTTCAATATTACAACACACGAAAATATATGTATAAAAACTTACAAAAATAAATATTTAAAATTCACTATATAAAAATAGATAAATTTAGCTAAATAATTCATATATCAATATATATTTATATAAATATATTTAATATATATATACATATTAATATATATATTAATATATATATTAAATATCTATATATATATATTAAATAAAATATAATTATTAATACAAATATTGAAATCCCATTTAAAAATTATATTAAAAAAAAATAACATATATTAAAATCCTATTTTAAAATCATATTATAAAAAAAATTACCCTGAAATATAAATAAGTATACATTTATTTATTTATTTATTTATAT
>VDFB02051450.1:286362-298143 GCA_007258455.2 Sequoia sempervirens
ACCCAACCACCCCCGTGCTGAGAGTAGACAAGGAAGAGTACCCGACCAAGCACGTCTAACAAAAGCAAAGACTAACTCCAAGAAGATAACTTAACACCAAAGACCACATAGAAACTCAACAACGTCAAATCCAAAGGCACAACAACAAACCATTGAAGAACATAACAACCAGTCATAATCACAACATCAATGAACTCAAAACATAATATTGAATATTACTTACAACCATGAGCAAAGACAAAACAATAAATCACTTCCAGAGGACTTTAGTAAATCAATGCAAACAGAATGTTAGAGTAGAGTGTCATCGCATGGTTTCACATGGATTATCTTGACAACCTATCACAAGGTGCCGCCTCCATCTCTATATGGATTCTCCAGACAACCAAGTTGAGGTGCCGCTTCCATCTATGGTTCTCCAGACGGCCTATCTCAAGGCGCCGCTCCATAGGGTCACTCATGCTGAGTCATTGACCTTTCGTGAGGACAAGGCAATGACCTTGCCAACCACGGCCTTCTCAGTCCCCTTTAGTCTGTGATAGCACTAACAGGCGGATGAGGCTTCACAATTATCTTGTTAATGTTTAATTCCCACCCGTGGTTTATTACTTAAGTTATCACTGATTAAACTAACTCTACGTGGGTTACCCTGACAGCCCCTTTGTGCGCCGGCCCCCACTAGAGCCACTCTCTCTAGACACTCTAGCACAAGAATATCCAACTAAACAGGGTTGTATCAACAAGGAAAACTGAACCATCAATGGATCAACCGCGAGGCCTAACCCTCTCGCCCAAAATCATACATATAACGTTCACAAACGTACAATCCAACTGTACATTAACTTCACATCCAAGGCCAATCATAAGAACAACATCAAACCACAAGATTGAATAAAGATAACAGTAACCACTCCTCTGGAAGTCCTAAATGCATCTTAGGTTCCTATAACCGGACAAGCTAATTCTAGAGTTTTCCTACAAGACATAACTCAAACAAAAGAAAAATCACAATTAAACAAATAAACTCGAGAGGCAGCAAATACATAAATAATGCCATAAAACTCATTCTAATAAACAACACATTCCACTAATTAAATAAATCAACTACTCAAGAACACTCAGTTAACTAACACGTAGTTTATTTCTAATTTTTACAATTACACTAATATAATCCTAGTTTATACTATTTTTTTTTCCAAACATTACAACATACAAAAATATATGTATATATGCTTACAAAATAGATATTAAAAAATTCACTATATAAAAATAAATAAATTTAATCAAATAATTCATATAACAAAATATAAATATAAATATATATATATATATATATATATATATATATATATATATATATATATATTAAATATTCATATATATAAATATATTAAATAAACTATAATTATTAATACATATATTGAAATCCCATTTTAAAATTATATATAAAAAAAACATATATTAAAACTCTATTTTAAAAAAATCATATTATAAAAATTACCCCGAATATAGCCAGTATACATTTATTTATTTATTTAAGTATATATATATAAAAATATAACACCTAATTTTAAAACCGGTAATAAAAAATAAAAAAAATAGAATAAAGTTTAAAGGTCGCGATATCATCGGCCCACAAGACACGCGATCGTGGTCAGGGTATTAATACCATCATATGCCCAAGAAATTCTACCGGGCCGTGGCAAGCAAATACAGATCAAGCAGACATAGTTATCGGGGTCGGGATCAAGTATCGCAAATACCGTCCACTCCCACCATAAATAAAATTTTAACTTTTAAATTTTTCATTTCATTTATTTATATTTTTTTGTATTTTATTTATTTTAAATGTGTTTCAGCTTAAACGAAACACTAACTCTGAATTAAAAAATATATATATATATACAATTTGAAATTCAAAATATACAAGAGTAGTGGAATTTAAATATATATATATATATATAAACAAGTGTCACATACAAATTATATAAATAAATTGTTTACCTAATAGACTCTTATAGATGTGGGCATACAAATTTAAATAGTAATAAAAATAATTTTCTTTTCAAAGTAAACTTCAACATAATCACAAATTGATTATCTTTCCAATCCATAATTTTTCACAACCAAACTTTATTGAATAAATTTCGAAGGGTTTTAAAATAAAATAAACAATTTGTTCAGTATCATACACAAATGAATTTGGGCATGAATTTTCAGCATAATAACAAAATAATTTTCAATAACCAAATGTAGATCTAACATGCAAATTCAATCTTCAGTCAAAATGATTTTTACTAGAACTCCCTACAGCAGATTCAAGGGTTTCATACCAATAAATTTTCAAATCAATAAAATCCTCTTTCTATGTTTTTCAATGTACCAATAGATATTAAGCAAAAGCACAACAAAATAATAATAAATAGCAAGGAAAACCCGAGTCCTCCGTCTCAAGAAACCCCTCCAGAACCCCTCCTCAATTCTCCCAGAATCCCTTTCGACCTTCTCCATTTCAATGTTCTAATCCTCTTTTTCCTTAAACTCAATGACAATTTCCTCCTTAAAAACCCAACACCCCAAAACTATCTTAATTTCTTTTTTTTCTAGATCCCAAAACCACAGAGCAAAACCACTTCGCCTTGAATAATTCCTTCATAAAAATAATAAATCACTAATTAAAATCAATGAATATTTTTCCGCTTTCTTTTCCAAAAAGCCTTTTTCCTTATTGGCCCTTTTTCAGTTTTTAAAAGCTCACATTTATCTAAAATTTTAATTGAAATAATTTATTTAAATTTAGATATTATCTTCACATAGTTTCCTAATTTTAATATTAATAAAAAATAATATTTAATTACTCTCAACAATATTAATTTAATTATAATTATTTGCACTTTTAATTAATTAAATCACTTTTAATTTATTATTCATTTAATTTTAACATTTTTCTAACTCTCAATTAAATCAAAACCACTAGACAACTTAATCACTATCATATAGCCAAGGTTAATTAAATAAACATGAACCATAACTAAACATATACTTCTACAATCAAACTACACAATCAACGAGAATGAAAACTTCAGTTATAACACAACGACTCACAACAGACGACGAACTTGGGACGGGGACACTTCCAAACCTACTCCATTTTTCAACATTTTTTTTTTACCCGTTGGGATAATTGATTGCTCGCCCTGTCCTGCCGAAGCAGGTGGAATCGAGACTTAATCCTGCATCCAAATAAACATCAAGTAGCACATGTATATATATAATTAAACACCCTATCATGAGAAGGAATTGCAGTGTAGCAGGGAACTCATGAACGAGTGATGCTACACTGTCCTCTCACCTAATCTATTCTAACAATTACAATATCAATACAAACTAACATTTCTAATCAAATTGATCATAAGATAACGTGATACTTAACTACTGCATCATAACTAATTACTAAACCATTGCATTATAAAATAATATTAAATTCAAATAACATGATCACTATAGGATTATCACATCGACATATAAAACATTAGAAAGAAAGCATTGCATAATAAAATAATCCAAACCCTACATACAAAGTATCATGAATCATAATAATAATATCAATTGTAGCAATCAACTAAACTACGCAACCACACACACCAAAACAATGAATCAAACACCATTACAATTCAGTATCACACTAACATATAAAAGCAAACAATAGTAGTAAATAGTATCAGAAACATGGGGGTAATACATAGGTGCTCATTCCTGATTACTTTCTTCTAGTTAACCTGAGATGCATGATCCTAGCACAAGAATTTCCAAACATTAGATAACATTGGATGGAAAGTATGATGATCTTATAATTTTTTGAGCTAAACTGGTAAAAGCTCTAAGCTACATGTAACATCTTGAATAGTTCAAGCAACTAAATTTCCTGAGTTTTTCACTTTCAAAGTAAAATAGAAACTATTTTATAGCCATTTCCATGAAAAGGTATTTTAATAAAGAACAAATGAGCATAGATGTCTTAACAATAAAAAGAAATAATTTCATTTCCATAATAATATTCCACATATTACAATATTCCAAAGATTATGTACAAAGTGCATACATAGCTCAACCAAGCTTCAAATAAATTGATATAAATGGTCCATGAATCTCCTTTCAAATATTGGTCTTAGTCATGTGTTGAGGAGGAGAAGCATCACTCAAGTGCTTTTCTACCAACCATGGACTCAAATGCAGTCTACATATCATTTTGGTAGATGTCTCTGCCCATGATGAAGAGAGATTGGTGAATGACATAAAACCATTCGAGGCTTGGTGTTGTTGCCTACATAACGCTAGAACATGTAGACTCTACAATCTTGAACTAGCATGCATAAATGGATCACAATGAATTGAAAGTGGAGCCAAAGGAAATCACACTACTCTGGCCAAAGTGTTCTCACTTAGTGCTTCAAGTGATAGTCATCCTACTCACATACACTTCTTAAACTCGATTTGACTTAAGGCCATTATAAACTATACATGCATACTTTCCTTCTACATGTAGTATTTAACCTTAGAAACAACCTATTCCCTTCCCCAAAACACAATGGTATTTCTACCCACAAAGCATTAACATAAGTTATCCTCCCTTCAATGGATAATAAAATCCCAGGTGCGACTTATGAGCTATCTAAATCAATCAAATAACTTTGCAATGTATAACCCTTAAGCTATCCTTGTTTCATCATTCCTAGTATATTATACTAATGATAAACAAGTTCTCCTATTATGGAGTATATACAAACACTTTCATAGAAAGGAATAAAAAAACTTCTTTTCCTTTCCATAAGCAAATACTATGATTCACTAATCCAAGCATTCTCAAGCAATTCCAAACAAAGCCATCCAAGAATTCATTCTTTCATAATAAAAGAATAATTGAAGGAGAATAGATTCTCATGCCTATATTTTTCTTGATCTAATAGACTACTCTAATTCTCAACCTTCCAGTGACAACTCTCTAGAATCCTCAAGTTACTATAATCTCTCAATACACTACCTCACAATATCCACTTTCTCTATGCTCACAAATAACTCTAGGTTAGAAAATATAGCTCCAGAATAAAAGCAAGATGGAGCTATAGATTGTGTGTCCAAATGAGAGAGTTGGATCATCTATTTATAAAAAATAATGAGTTATTGATGCCAAAGGAAAAGGTAAGCGAGTTGACACCACTCAAGCATGCAATTCAACTCACCTCATATAACAAAAAGGTGGCAGCATTCTAAGTTATTACTCATCTTGGTAATCTATAGATTGACCTCCTTGTAAGACAACAATACTAGACTATTTAAAATATGCATTTCTAAAGATAAGAATCAAATTGTAAGTACGAAAGAATTCTATAGAAAATAGAGTATTCATAATATGGCACCAGGTATCAATAATTTCCCTATTCTTTTTCTTGTGAGTTATCCAAGGAAACAATCAATATTTAATAGGAAACACATATCACATTCGACTTAGTCATAGACTATCCAATCGACATGTTAAGGATAAATTTACTCCTTGTTAATAGCACATAGAATATGTTTGACCAAGCACATCCATTTTCTGGGGTTTATATCCTTATTTCATGCGTATTAAACACTTTACATAGCAGATTATAATCTCACATTTTCTTTTGCACTTAATCTAAAGATTTAAATGCACCTTAATATCTACTTGAGCACTATTATATAGTGTGCTATATTCCTCATTCATCAACCAAAGCATATAGTTATATGAATCAGTCTTTATACTTTTCATAATATATGTATAAATCAACCTGTAATACTTTGCATAATATGTATACAAATTAGCCTCAAATACTTTTTGTATCTACATATATATATTCCATGTCAATTATATATGTATACATTTTATATTCAAATGAATAAGATCAAGTTAATATTTCATATATATAATATCATTTGTATATATATATAAGATAGTAATTTTGTGTGCTTGATTGTGTAATCAGATGTATATATATATAAGATATATACATATATACATATGTATACATGTGTCGATATATATGTATGTGTCACAAATGGAGATGTCCATATGGATATATCAATATATGTATGTGTGTGTGTATATATATATGTATGTATATATTATACCTCTATGTACATGTATACATACACATACATATATTAATATATCCATATGGACATCTCCATTTTTCACACATACATATATATCGACACATGTATACATATGTATATATGTATATATCTTATATATATACATCTGATTACACAATCAATCACACACAATTACTATCTTAGTGATATAGAATATACATGTGATGTATATATACATATATACATACATATTGCATTGTTCCTTTGATATCACCATCCTCATAAGAAACCCGTTCATAAGCATGCATAGGTACATCTTCCTATGTAATATCATGTTTGTGTTCCTTCATGCATATGGTTTATCGTCGACATGCATATACATACATATATATACATTCATCGTATGTTCACCTCATCAATTAAGCATAGTAATATAATGAAGAACCCATAAACTCCAAACACATAAAAATAATCCAAGAATGCACCCAACAATAATCAAGATCCTTACTAATGCAAACTCATCATACTAAAGGATGACTTACCAATTCCCAACACTATGACTAGGCTCAACCATTCTATTGTGAGTTTGTGTGTATAAGCTAAGTCATTCATCAAAACAAGAATTTACATAATAATTTACATAGTTAGAATATCCAATTCAATAACCATTAATTTCCATATATGCATTCCATCACATAACATTAATGAAATAAACATTCATTCCTAATACTCTGATAAACAAAGTACAAGAACATATATTTCTAATTAGAATTCCAAATACATTCACACATGCAATAATTTACCCTAGCATAGTAATAATAAATAGGTAAACACACAACGGGGTGTGACACCTTTTCAACAGTTTTTTGTAGATCCTGATTTGTCAGCATGAGATTCTAGATTTTTCCTAGATTTCAATACCATGACTAAATTGCCCAATTTGGCATATGAGTCTTAGTGCACATCAAAAGCAACAAATTTCAAGGTTTTCAGATCTTGTTTAGAAATCTATTATCCTCTGGGTACTTTTTTGTTTCTCTCAATTTAGCTATCAAATTTCATGTTTTATGTTTCTAGGGTTTAGTGCATTAGAATTTGCATCTTTCCTTTAAAACTTTATTTTAATGGTGAACCCCCCATTTAATCACACCTAAGGAAACCCTCATAATAGCTAAAAACCCCTTCACTCAATTGAGTAATCTTGGTTGAGGGATGTCTAGGGTTTCCTTATGAACTAAGAGTGAAATAGGTCCTAAACCCTAGTTCCATCTCCCAAAAGGTGGAACCCTATTTCCTTTCGGTTCATTTTGGCGAACCCAACATTAGATCAATTTTGTGTGATGCTTGGTTACCCATGGCTATGCTCCATGGAATTTTCCCCATTGGTTGTTCATAAAATTTTAAAGTTTCCCTTTGAAAATGAAATCTTTACTGTGCACCATAGTGGCTTGAATCTTGTGTCTCCCCGTGGGAACATTTCATCTGATTTCTTTTGGCCCGAACCTATTGAACCTATTAAACATTATGAGGAATTCTTTCAAATCCTGCCAAAAGTTTAAGGTGAAACACATAGAAGAACTATCCCTTCAAAACATGCTTCAACCTATGATTGAGCCCCCTACCCTTGATGAAACCATGTCTGAGCCAAAAGACCGTTCAAGTAACCAAGACCAACCCAAGATATACTTCTTTCCTATCTCCTACAAATGACCAAGAGACAATCAAAACAATCACATGCTTTCTCATAAGATAAAATAAGTTTACAAAGATAAAGAGAAGGTGGTTGAACAAACTCCCATGGTTCCTTTTGAAGAAAATAAACCTATGGTTTATAAACCCACTCCTACACATACACAACTTGAAAATCATACCAAAAGAAACAGAAATGCTAGAGAGAATATGCATAGACACCATGCTATTGCTCAAAGGTTAAATGAAGAGAAAATAAAATAAAATCATCATCCAAACTCAAGTGAAGCAATACAAGATGAGTTTCCCTCTTTTCCAAAACAAAAAGATCCTATATTGCAACCACAACAGAGACTAGCACCTTCTTTAGACATTATCATTCGACCTCCCATTGTGATTAACTTGGATGATGATGATGAGATTTCTAAAATTGATGAACAAGTGCATAATGAAATGAATACATTGTTTTCCTCTTCTATGAAATTAAATGACAATAATCCTAAGAAGAGTGTTGAACTTAGTGCTTCCCCTAGTTCGACACTTGTTGTTGTCCCTTTGGCTAGTTGTCTTCCTTCCATATACAATGAACAAGATTGGAATGCAGATGAAATGCTATAGGTTGACTCGCATGTGCCTTACTCATCTTGTTTGTATTTTCCCTTTTCATGTTATGTGTGTGATTACATGTGCATAATGTGATCTCCTATACTATTTTGTTTGATGTATCTCTCTCTTTCTGACATTCCTCTATTTGTACCTACATTCTTCTATATGTCATAAATCTTTTATCTTTTCTTTGTCTTTTTTTTTCCTTTTGGGGATGATGTAATGCATCGAGACATTTAGGTATCTTCCATGTTGACCCAAAATATTATCCTTTATCTTTTCTTTGTCTTGTGGTTTCCTTTTGGGGATGATGTAATGCATTGAGACATTTAGGTCTCTTCCATGTTGACCTAAAAGATTTTCTTTGTTTTCACTCTCTTTGTTTCATTCATCCTATTCCATGAGTATTTGGGGAATGATGATATTTTTGAGCTAACAATACTGTAGCAAAGACATACTGACCCTAAATCTGTGGATCCCTTATGTGTGATTTTGGGATTTCATTGTGAGGGAAACCCCTTTTCATGACATAGCTCCATTTGAAAACATATGTGTGACATAGGGCTTTTGAAATAAGCTCTCATGTCCTCTTTATTGTTAACATTTATCATTTTATACTTTAAAGTAATTGCTCACAACATGGTCTTTAGGAATTCCTTTAAAGTGGGGGAATACATTGGCATTATTCATTTTCACTTTACAACTCATGTTTAATTGTGTGGTCTTCTTACTTCATGTGATGCATCTTTCTCTTTATGGTGACATTGGGCATGATGTCCTTCAAGAGCATGATCTCTCTTAGCATATTATATTCCTCTTAGTGGCTTGATGTGACACACTGCATCCACTAAGTTGTGAATATTTTGTTCTTCGATTGGTCATCTCTTGGAGACATTAGGCTTGATGTTACCTAAGTTGAGACATTATATGAACTAATATAAACCCCTTTGAATGTACCTTACACTACCTTTTTCATTTACAATAACTGTTATATGGCCACCATGCATAACACACTTTGCTTTCTTGTGGAGCCATCCTATTTATTCAAGGGTGTTAGCATATGAAGTTTTACTTGCCTCATTGATCTTTTTGTTCATGTTGTGTGGAACTTTATCAAAGTTATCATGAGGTATATCTTTGGTATGGTTAGTGTATGGGATCCAAACTTAGGCATGACTTTCCTATAGCCACTTGCTTCTAGTGTGGGGGCTAAATGTAGTGTAGGAAAATGTATCCCTTTACATTTTCACACTTGTTTGGGCCCTCCCTACTGTTAGGACTACTTTATGCCTTATTTGGTCCTATTTTGCATCCACAAGCCTTATTAAATGCATTTATTCTGAGGATAATCCCAACATTTAATAAATGACAAATAATGATTCAATGTTTGAGGTTGTGTGTTCCAAATCTAGTGATCCGGGACTCATATGGCACCTTGGGTGTATGGGTCCCACCTAGGTTTCGAGGCTTGATCCTTAATATTGCATCGAACTTAACATTTCTAGAAGTTTGTGTCCCAAGTTTAAGCTATTGGGACTCATACGCCCCAACTGGCATATCAGTCCCACTTTATCTTGGACCTATTTTAAATTAATTTTTTTGTGGGATTTTATTCTCCTAAATATGATGTCGGTTTGTAGTGTTGTAAATTTGAAAAAAATGGCATAAACAATTATGAATACAAGCTTATTTCACACATTTTCTCCTCACAAGCAATCTAACAACCTAGCAATTTTTCATGAGCAAGTGTGATCTAGAAATTAAAGTATTCAAGAGCATTAAAGAGTTGATTTCCAAGCATTTTGGAGCCACATTCAAGATTCAAGCATCATGTCAAATTCTTCTTACATCATGTGTGTTTTTAAGCTAACATTTGTGATGCAGGTTTTGTTAACACAAGGGCAAACAATTAAGAAGGGGGGTGAATTAGTTGTCATAGAAATTCAAAACTTATTCAACCTATTAACCTTATTCTCAGATCTGATAATTAACCATGAAAGCATAAATCATCAACACATTAGAAACACACATAAAACCAATATTTTTCATGTGGAAACCTTGTTAGGGGAAAAGCCACGGTGGAGGTCATTCCACAAGATTATACCTTGTTAAAAGTATAAGAAATGAAAATATGGGGAATGCACTTGCATTTAGGCACATTTCCTAGAGCTCACTGCTCAATTACAACAGGGCTAACCACCCAATGGAAGACACACTATCTTACAGAAATAATTAGATTACATCCGTGGGGATTTGAACTAATAAAATAGCATCTGCTAATGCCTAATCACAATTCTGGTTAATCACATGAACACTTCTTCCCTCTTCTTCAAACTCTAGTCTACATTCAAATGATTTGGACTTTATTCACACATACACATACTCAACATCCACTTGCACACTTCACATACTCACACCTTCAAATGATAAAACAATTGCTCTTATATATCCACAATAAGAAATTTCATCCCTTCATGTCAACTTCAACAAAATAATAAAATGAATATAAACTTTCCGCCCAAAACACTAAAGATTATTAATGTGAATCAACCAAGGTCAGCCACAACTTGGTGAAGACCCAAATCAACATCTCCAACATGAAAACACTTCAATTAATTACTCCTCAAAGATCCACAACACGCTACAAACACCATGTCAGCCAAGAACAAGAAAAACATGAACACACAAGAGAAAATCACCAACCGCAAGCACAAAAATGAATGTAGACATGAAAAAAAGATAGATCATGATCTAGAAACACACAAGAATCATGAATCACTAGAGAAGAATTGCAACAATTGAACTAACTAAAATAGCATCATCCTCAATTAGTAATACCAACTAAAGCAACAAAAAAAATGTCAGAATGTAAATCTTCATAACTCTATCAAATCTTCATGTAGATCTCTAAAACTTGGAATGGATAAACTAGATACACTCAACAAAAAAACCTTTAGTCCACTACCTTTGATCATCAATGTATAGAACTTACCGACATACTAAAATTCACTTCACCACTGACAACCTGCAACTCATTCATTACAATTTTCTCAATATCTTTGACATATACAGCTTCAAACGAATTAATGCTAATAGCATTGACATAAATGAAAACCATATATCAACAACACAACCAAAAAATACAACAATCTCCCCCTTTGGCATTGATGGCAACACATGATGTGAAAAACACCATCAACACAACTAACTCTTGACACTTACTCCCCCTTAGGATCTAACTCATTTTCTCCTCAACACTTTCACATAATATTCTCCCCATAAGGCTCTTCTCCCCCTTTAACATCAATGAAAAATATCTACAAACTCCACACAAACTCTAAACCACATATATGAGCATTTGAACATCTAACT
>VDFB02051450.1:298243-320408 GCA_007258455.2 Sequoia sempervirens
AATTGAGAATTGGAGGAATGAAGGTGCCGACTAGTGGTGGCCTGCTTGGCAATAAATGGAACATGCATGCATTAGGGAGTTAGAGGATGGAAATTTGATGCCATTTATTGATTTTCCAGAAGTGGGCATGGATTTAGAGGTAGTGGAGTTGCTAAGTGGTATTGGTAGGGTGTTTGGATAATTGGTTTTGGTTATGGATTTATTTTTGAATCTTGATTTTTGGGAGTTGGAGGATTTGGGTGTAGCATTCCTGAAGAGACATTTATAGATTTGTGTGTGCGAGTTGAAGGAAAAAATCGGTGGCAAATCCTTTGGTGGTTTTTTGTTTTGATTTTCTAGAACTTGTTTGCAGGTGCAGTAAGGAGATTGCAATGAATTAGAGGAAGAATGAATGCATACCTTGTAGTTGATATTATTTCCTATAGCAAGGAATTCACTTCTAATCTATGTATTTTCAATCCTTAGGTTACCTTTGTAATTCATTTCCATAGAATGTAATGCACACTAGTTTGCAAGTGCCATTGAGAAAATATAAATTGACACTATATCTGATTTTTGGTGGCTTAATTAATTTTGTTCATCAATTTCTTGAGTGAGTTTGGAAGTGCAAAGAGATTAAGGATAATTCTCTTGCATCAGTAATGGATTTGGGAATATATTTCCAAATGATCAATAATATTTAAAGACATTCTTCAACAACCAACTTTGCTGATCTTCAATCATGAATATCATAATCCTTTTGCTACTGCAACACACCTTAAAAAATTGCAACAAAATGTATTTTCCTCTTCTCCCAAGAAAAGTCACACCTCCTTCCAAATTTGAAATAAACAGTCACACAACAAATTACAAGAATGCAACAATATATATTATATTATTTTGAATTGATATGGATTACAAAACATGGAAGCTCACAAGCTCCCTTCACACATGAGATTTCTATGTGCATAACTCTACAAGTGTTGGAGTCTTCAGATCTGTATCCATTTTGGTAATATCTGGTTATGTAAACTTGCAACTCCTCAAAGAAAACTTCTCACAATAACAAGGCATCAATATATAGAAGATTGTGAATGAGAAAAACCACTATGATTTTCCAAAACCACAAGAAAAACCCCTCCTTGGAAAACCCACACCCCATTTAGAGAATAAATCATAAAATAATAAAAATTATTCAATGCTCACATGGCCTCCCCATGGGCACTTAAACCATGGCCAATCAACTTTTTTCAATTTAGTGTGCTTCATTATTCTTCGATGGGTCCAACGACTCCATGAAAGAACATGAATTGACATGCAAACTTGGGTGCCCAAACATGCAAGATCATGCAATCAACATGTAAGGACATGCATACAAAGTAGTCCCCATCAAGAAATGGATGGCTAGGCAAGAATATTTCTCTTGGGATGCCTTTGAAACCTTTACTGGAGTAAATTTCCTCCAAAGTTACAATTAAAAATCCACATAGGGAAAATTACATATTTTGGAAATTAAAAATACTTTTTTTCCCACATAACATTACCCCACATAATTGCTTATTGAAAACAACAAACTAAAATAGCAATATTTTTGATGATGCAAGATTTCTCTTACACCCTAGATGCTCCTACATCAGACACACACAAAGTAGGAATTTTTTTGTGAATATGGATTAACAAAATAGAGTTGAGTGGTAGTACCACCCTTTCGGATTTCAAGGAATCCTAGCAAACTCCATCATTGAATTTGGTACCTGCAATTGATTCTTCCTTCTCTTCCAACACTTAGTAGGAACCAACAACCTCCTCCTCTGACAACTTTGCACTCCATTATTCTCTCCTCTCATGGACTTGTATCCACCATGTACCATCCTCCTTTTCCTAATACTATATTTTCTCCTCTATGCTCTCGTGGGATTTGACCCACCACTGACCGACCACCTCCACTAAATTTTACCTGTAACACATCCTCTATAGCTTTTTTTGATTATCAAGGTGAAGAAAGCTTGCAATATGAACTTAAATAGGTGAATTCAAATCTAAAATACTTAGATTAACCTTTAGCCTTAGTGTGAAGAAAGAATGAGAGAGAGAGATAGAAGAATCATAACACATGCAACAACAGATTTACGTGGAGAAACCTCAAAGGGAAAAAAACTCCACCACCGAAAGAGAGGAAAGTATATTACTAATATTATGAAATATTACATGCAACAATAGACTTCTCTTATCATCCCTGTAAAATCCTGCAGCACCCTGTTACCTTTCAAACCTACAAAACTGAATTGAATAACTCTAGCTCAAGGCCCCTATTTAAAGAGATTTGTGAGGATGAAAGCCACCATGGTTTCACCAAACAATAGGAAGCAATACCACCTAGTAAAACCCATGCATCCCTTCATGAAATGTTCATGATGTCCTAAAAATAGCCTCTTACAAATGCTCTTACAACTATCATAAGGCATAACTTATGCATGAGCACTTGGGGTCAAAGATAGCATATTCTGTCATAGGAATCTGTCATACTGTCATAGCATCATATGAAAACTATCATACATGTTATAGATGCTCTTACAACATCCTAACAACCTCATTCTAGAAGATTCCAAGTGGGATGCCTAGCTATTTTGTCCCTTTCCTAAATGACAAATGGTAACGGTAACACTACATTTACATTGTCTCTTTCACCACCGTTGGTTAAACGGTTTCACCTCTTATGGGTAAATGTTGAAAACAATTTAGAAGAATAATTAATTAAAGGATTTACAAGTCCTAAAAGTAGCCTCTTATAGATGCTCTTACAGCTGTCATAAGGCATAACTTATGCATGAGCACCTAGGGTCAAAGATAGCATATTCTGTCATAGGAATCTGTCATACTTGTCATAGGAATCTGTCATACTGTCATAGCATCTTATGAAAACTGTCATACATGTCATATATGCTCTTACAACATCCTAATAACCTCATTCTAGAAGATTCCAAGTGGGATGCCTAGCTATTTTGTCCTTTTCCTAAATGACAAACGGTAACAATAACACTACATTTACATTGTCTCTTTCACCACCGTTGGTTCAACGGTTTCACCTCTTATGGGTAAATGTTGAAAATAGTTTAGGAGAATAATTAATTAAAGGATTTATAGTTCTAAAAATAGCCTCTTACAGATGCTCTTACAATTTTCATAAGGCATAACTTATGCATGAGCACCTGGGGTCAAAGATAGCATATTCTGTCATACTTGTAAGAGGAATCTGTCATACTGTCATAGCATCTTATGACAACTATCATACATGTCATAGATGCTCTTACAACATCCTAACAACCTCATTCTAGAATATTCCAAGTGGGACGCCTAGCTATTTTGTCCTTTTCCTAAATGACAAACAGTAACGGTAACACTACATTTACATTGTCTCTTTCACCACCGTTGGTTAAACAGTTTCACCTCTTATGGGTAAATGTTGAAAACAGTTTAGGAGAATAATTAATTAAAGGATTTACAAGTCTAAAATAGCCTCTTCACAGGATGCTCTTACAAGCCCCATCCATAGACTATAACTTATGCATGAGCACTGGGGTCAAAGGAAGTAAGCATGATACGTCACAGAATGCTGTCATACTTGTCATAGAATCTGTCATACTTGTCATAGGAATATGTCATTCTGTCATAGCATCTTATGAGAACTGTCATACATGTCATAGATGCTCTTACAACATCCTAACAACCTCATTCTAGAGATTCCAAGTGGGACGCCTAACTATTTTGTCCTTTTCCTAAATGACAAACGGTAACGGTAACACTACATTTACATTGTCTCTTTCACCACCGTTGGTTAAATGGTTTCACCTCTTATGGGTAAATGTTGAAAACACTTTAGGAGAATAATTAATTAAAGGATTTACAAGAGTCCTAAAATAGCCTCTTCTGGGATATATACGGCTATCATAAAGGCATAGCTTATGCAGAGCTTTGGGTCAAAGATAGCATATTCTGTCATAGGAATCTGTCATACTTGTCATAGGAATATGTCATATTGTCATAGCATCTTATGACAACTGTCATACATGTCATAGGTGCTTTTACAACATCCTAACAACCTCATTCTAGAAGATTCCAAGTGGGACGCCTATCTATTTTGTCCTTTTCCTAAATGACAAACGGTAACGGTAACACTGCATTTACATTGTCTCTTTCACCACCGTTGGTTAAACGGTTTCACCTCTTATGGGTAAGAAATCTGTTGAAAAAAATTTAGGAGAATAATTAATTAAAAAGGATTTACAAGTCCTGAAAAGTAGCCTGTCTGAGATGCTCTTCACAGTATCATAAGGCATATGCTTATGCATGGAAGCACTTGGGGTCAAAGAATGCTTATATTGTCCATAGGAATCTATCATACTTGTCATGAGAATCTGTCATCTTGTCATAGAATCTTATGAAACTATCATACATGTCATAGATGTCCATACAACATCCTAGCAACCTCATTCTAGAGATTTCCAAGTGGGGCCTTTTGCTTCCTTTTGTCCTTTTCTTAAAATGACAAAGCCCGATGCTTGAGTAACACTACATTTACATTGTCTGCCTCTTTCTGCGGTGCGTTAGCGGACTTCACCTCTTATGGGTAAATGTTGAAAACACTTTAGGAGAATAGTATTGAGGATTCCTGAGTCACAAAATAGCCTCTTCTGAGGATGCTCTTACAGTTGTCATAAGGCATAACTTATGCATGAGCACTTGGGGTCAAAGATAGCATATGTTGTCATAGGAATCTGTCATACTATCATAGCATCTTATGACAACTATCATACATGTCATAGATGCTCTTACAAAATCCTAACAACCTCATTCTATAATATTCCAAGTGGGATGCCTAGCTATTTTTCCCTTTTCCTAAATGACGAACGGTAACGGTAACACTACATTTATATTGTCTCTTTCACCACCATTGGTTAAACAGTTTCACCTCTTACGGGTAAATGTTGAAAAGCAGGTTTAAGAACAAATTAACTAAAAGAGTTTACAAGTCCTAAAATAACCTCTTACAAATGCTCTTACAATTGCAAGATAGCTTGTCATGAACACTGGCGGGGTCAAAGATAGCATATTACTGTCATAGGAATCTGTCATGCCTTGTCATAGGAATCTATCATGCGTGCATAGTATCTTGTAATGTCATACATGTCATAGATGCTCTTACAACATCTAACAACCACTCATTCTAGAAGATTCCATGTGGGACCTATTTATTTGTCCTTTCCTAAAATGACAAGCGGTAATGGTAACATTTACATTGTCTCTTTCTGCAGATTGGTTGAAATGGTTTCACCTCTTATGGTAAATGTTGAAAATAGTTTAGAATAATTAATTAAAGGGATTTAAAAGTCCTAAAAATAGCCTCTTATAGATGCTCTTATAGCTGTCATAAGGCATAACTTATGCATGAGCACTTGGGGTCAAAGATAACATATTCTGTCATAGGAATCTGTCATACTATCATAGCATCTTATGAAAACTGTCATACATGTCATAGATGCTCTTACAACATCCTAACAACCTCATTCTAGAAGATTCCAAGTGGGATGCCTAGCTATTTTGTCCTTTTCATAAATGAAAAATAGTAACGGTAACACTACATTTACATTGTCTCTTTCCTGCCCAGGTTGGTTAAGCGGTTTCACCTCTTATGGGTAAATGTTGAAAAAATTTAGGAGAATAATTAATTAAAGGATTTACCAAAGTCTTAAAATAGCCTCTACGGATCTCTTACAATCATAAGGCATAACTTATGCTTGAGCACTGGGGTCGAATAGCATATTGTCATGGGAATTTGTCATCTTGTCATAGCATCTTATGACAACTGTCATACATGTCATAGATGCTCTTACAACATCCTAACAACCTCATTCTAGAAGATTCCAAGTGGGACGCCTAGCTATTTTGTCCTTTTCCTAAATGAAAAACGGTAACGGTAACACTACATTTACATTGTCTCTTTCACCACTGTTGGTTAAACGGTTTCACCTCTTATGGGTAAATTTTGAAAATAGTTTAGGAGAATAATTAATTAAAGGATTTACAAGTCTAAAATAGCCTCTTACAGATGCTCTTACAGCTGTCATAAGGCATAACTTATCCATGAGCACCTGGGGTCAAAGATAGCATATTCTATCATAGGAATCTGTCATACTTGTCATAGGAATCTTTCATACTGTCATAGCATCTTATGAAAACTTTCATACATATCATAGATGCTCTTACAACATCCTAACAACCTCATTGTAGAAGATTCCAAGTGGGACGCCTAGCTATTTTTTCCTTTTACTAAATGACAAATGGTAATGGTAACACTACATTTACATTGTCTCTTTCACCACCGTTGGTTAAACGGTTTCACCTCTTATGGGTAAATGTTGAAAACACTTTAGGAGAATAATTAATTAAAGGATTTACAAGTCCACAAAATAGCTTCTTCTGAGGATGCTCTTCTACGGTATCATAAGGTATAACTTATGCATGAGCACAGGGTCAAAAGATAGCATGATATGTCATAGGAATTTGTCATACTTGTCATAGGAATCTATCATACTATCATAGAATCTTATGACAACTATCATACATGTCATAGATGCTCTTACAACATCCTAACAACCTCATTCTAGAAGATTCCAAGTGGGACGCCTAGCTATTTTGTCCTTTTCCTAAATGACAAATAGTAATGGTAACACTACATTTACATTGTCTCTTTCACCACCATTGGTTAAACGGTTTCACCTCTTATGGGTAAATGTTGAAAATAGTTTAGGAGAATAATTAATTAAAGTATTTACAAGTCCTAAAAATAGCCTCCTATAGATGCTCTTATAGTTGTCATAAGGCATAACTTATGCATGAGCACCTGGGGTCAAAGATAGCATATTCTGTCATAGGAATCTGTCATACTTGTCATAGGAATTTGTCATACCGTCATAGCATCTTATGACAACTATCATACATGTCATAGATGATCTTACAACATCCTAACAACCTCATTCTAGAAGATTCCAAGTGGGACGCCTAGCTATTTTGTCCTTTTCCTAAATGGCAAATAGTAATGGTAACACTACATTTACATTGTCTCTTTCGCCACCGTTGGTTAAACGGTTTCACCTCTTATGGGTAAATGTTGAAAATAGTTTAGGAGAATAATTAATTAAAGGATTTAAAAGTCTTAAAAATAGCCTCTTATAGATGCTCTTATAGCTGTCATAAGGCATAACTTATGCATGAGCACCTGGGGCCAAAGATAACATATTTTGTCATAGGAATCTGTCATACTATCATAGTATCTTATGAAAACTGTCATACATGTCATAGATGTTCTTACAACATCCTAACAACCTCATTCTAGAAGATTCCTAATGGGATGCCTAGCTATTTTTTCCTTTTCATAAATGACAAACGGTAACGGTAACACTACATTTACATTGTCTCTTTCACCATCGTTGGTTAAACGGTTTCACCTCTTATGGGTAAATGTTGAAAACAATTTAGGAGAATAATTAATTAAAGGATTTACAAGGTTTGTGGCACCTAAATGCTAACAGCTTCTACAAGAAAATATTTACTATCCACACACCTATCTACAACATCATTCAAATATTTCCCTTAGTACAAAATAATACTAACAAAATATATTTGTACCATCTCTTTTTCTCTTTCTACACTCACTACCTCTTTCATCTCAACATGTAACTCATTTCTATTTTCATCTACACAAAGTCTATTTTCATTTTCATCATAAAAATGAAAAATATTATTCATTACCTCTTTTTCTATAACCTTTTCCTCGCCACTGTCTATTGCTATATATTTTCCACCTTCACTCTCGTCTACAATTTCATTTTTTAATGCTTTTAAGTCCTCCAAAGGACACTCATCTACTATTGCAACATCATTTTTTTCTTCAATTGTTGCACCTTATTTTTTTTCTCTCAACCTCTTCTGCACTTTTCTCTTCTTTCTCACTCTCTTTCTCTATGCCTTCCTCAAAGCATAATTCAACAATATTTTCTTCTTCTTGTTCACTTGCATACACAACTATGAGAAAATTTTCACCTTTCTTGTTTGACATTTCTTCGAACACTTTCCACACACTCAATCTTGAACCTCTCAAGTATAGATTGCCTCATGCTCGGTGATTTGTCTACACACTCTAATCCTCTAACCTCATTCTGCACTCGTAGGTCTTGCTGCAAACTTCCTCACATTAGCACTTTTTCTGCACACTTAGGAACTCCCGCTTTGATACCACTAATGTAGAGAAAAAAAATCCATTCCACAAACTCACAAAACAAAAATAATTAATCAAAGAAGAGATATTACATTCAAATCTAGAACTAGATTCAATCATGAACAACTATTACAAGTTTATGCAAGCAAACAACATAGCAAAACTAGATTTACAAAACTTGGCTCTCATAGCCATTCCCTCAAAGATGTTCCAGAAGTCTTCCAACTCTATTCTCAACCCAACATTATTTCAATCCGTTTCTGGTGTTAAAAAATGCATTAGTATGTGTTTGCAATAGCCCTAAATGGGTTGCTCTCCTCTTCCACACTTCTCCCAAAATTTGCTGCACCTTTTCTCCACTACATGTTGCCCTCTTCTCCTCTCTTCCTTGTTGCCTTTTTCATTTTAACTTCCCATAGAATTTACCAAACTCCCTCACCACTTCCACACAAAATTTTCCTTCTTGTTAATTTGTTAATAACAATAAAAAAATGGGATGCCATCTTTCCCCTTTTTGCACAAACTCCCTTCCCACACATTTCTTCAAAACCCCCCCCAAAAAAATGCATTGAAAATCATCATTTATTGCCCAAGAATGGGCGCCCAACTCTCCTCAAGACTATATATGAATATTATAAGTTTAGGAAGCATTAAATGAGATGTTTTAAACCTCCATTAACTCCTCGAGACGCTGTCTTTACTTCAAGAGGCATTTTTCTCTATTTTGGGTATTTAAAAAACTCTAAAATATTTATTTTTTGCCTCTTTTATGTTTCAAACACCCTCCAAATTATTTATGCAATAGATAAACAATTAATGAAGGAAGAAAAAAATAATATTTAATTTTCATGAACTTCATAATACCTTTCCAAAATAAAATTGATCAAATTGGTGCTTTTGAAGTGGAAAATTGGGTGTCGGGAGGTGAAAAAAATCAAATTTCTCCAATTCACATGACAATTGGCATACAGGTTTGGAATGGTATCCCATGGACCTTTGAAAAAATATTTTACTCTATCCCTACAATATTATGAGATATTAAACTTTTCGTAAATTGACAGCTAGAATAAGAAATTTTAATATCTCCAAAACGATGAATGCTACGACCATGGAATTTTCACCATTAGCTCAAAAATACCCTCAATCATCTTTTTGTCAAAGGATTTGACACCAAACTTCATGAATTTCTCTGAACAATTGTTTCACTAAAATTGCTCTTTTGCGCGATGGGATGACAACTCCATAAAATTGTCACCATGCAACTTTGACTACATCCAATGCCGAGAAATATCAAATGAAATCCAAAACACACAAAAATTAAAACTCAAACTTGAAAAATATTTTTGACTAATACATGCCAAACCACTATACCAAAAGATAGGCCCAACTGTAATGTATGCCCCTAGTTTTTTTTGTTTTTTTGTGTATTGTTTTTAGTATAAGACATAAGTTGTAGAAGGGTTTTATGTTTTGTGTCCATTCATTGCATTGAATGCATACATTGAGATGTTAAAAAATAAACAAGGAAAATATGAAGCAATTACATTGAACATAATGCCATTTAAACTCAATAACAAATCAAAAGTTTTCGATCTTAAATTAGACTTAATATTACACCCTTAACAACAATTTTTCACCAATGGAAGGTGCAGATCAGAACTTCATGTACACTATCCAAACTCCAGAAAGTGGTGCTAGTCCCAAGGGAGGGCAATTGGCTCCTTAAATTCATTTATTCACCATAAAATTCCAACCAATAGCTTAGATAGGACACTCGACCAAAGAGAAGCCAATGAAATAATACTCGGATAGAATTTCCAATGCACCAAAAAGATATATAGTTTAGCACTTTCTAGTTGCTTGAAGAGTGTTTGATTCTAATTTTTATGGACTAGAAATGAGTAGAAAAATAGAAAACTCTCACAAAATTGTGAAATCCACACACCAGCTGCTCCAAATCAACTCAAAAACTATAAAAATCTTCATTCTACTAGTACCAAAATGCTCAAACAACAAGATAAAACTGAAACCTCAAAGCCAAAGCACCAACCAACTAGGGTGGGCCTCTCACCATCGAAAATAACTACATGAGAAGAGGATTTTCATCCTCAAGCCAATGGTTTTGAAACTTGGAGAAATTCCAACAGAGTATCCTTAAGTTCTCAAAACTCATAACCAAATGAGAGCTCAATATCTAATTAAATAGAAGTGAAGGGAGGAATTAGGGCAACATCCATTTTGAAAAGCTTTTTCCTCCAAAACCCCATGGCCATTATTTCCTTTTCAATATTTGCTTTAACATTTTAAAATATAATCAAATATTACTTCAAAGGGGTCATCCACTTTTGGGGGCACAATATTTGCCTAGAATTTATGAAATAAACCTTTATTATAGGCGTCCACTTAAAGTACAATGTCCCCTCTTTTAAAACAATGTTGATCAACTAGGCCAAGGGGTCTTTTTATAACCCATGCTTATTTTCCTTTATTAAAAAAAAACAACTTTAAAACTTAAGTGATGAATTAATGAATAATAATTCTGACCATTGAGAGAACTTGCCCTTGCCAAGAATGGAAACTTTACACTGTTGCTGAATAGGAGTCGAGACTAGTTACCAAATTTAGCACTTACTAAAAATAGTAAGTGAGCCAAACTCCAAATTGGCCAAAAAGAAGCTCAACTAAAACTTACTAAAAATAGTAAGTTCATTGAAGATAGTAAATTACAAAAAATAGTAACTTACTAAAAATAGCCATCGACACTAGAAAATACCCAAAAAACTCCTCTTAGGTCGCTAAAGTTCCCTAATGAACAATCCACTTAGCCTATAGGAACACGAATAGGCTAATGGTAACTCAAACTGGCTATGAGTGAGAAGGGGACATTACAATCCTCCCTCCCCAAGATTACTTGTACTCAACCAATTGGAACTCAGGATGGTGTAAAATCTACTGTCTCCCATGTGGCATCCTCTACTAGAAAATACTGTCACTTCACCAAATACTCTGTGATAACCCTCTTTTTGACAATACGCTTTCTGAAATTGATCATTGCCTCTGGAACAAATACCAATTTTCCCTGCTCATCCAAAGGAGACAACTTTTTTGTAGGAGTCACATTATGCCTGAGTGCCTTCTTGAGGCATGACACATGGGAAACATTATGCACCTTACTTCCCTCAGGTAACTTGAGCTCATAAGCCACCTCCCCAACTCTCCTGTGACTCTAAATGAACCATAGAAGCGAGGCTTCAACTTCTCTAATCAACTCTTCTTGTATGGCTGCAATCTCACATAAACCATGTCTCCTACCTCAAATTCCTACTCAATACGGTGCTGATTAGCTTACAATTTTTTTTGATTTTGTGCATGTTGAATATTATCCATCAACGACCTTATAATATCTCGACTTTCCTACAAGAAATCCTTAGCTCTAGGCATTCTATAATCTCTAAATAGAAAATCAATAAAGATGGGAGCTTCATAGCCATACAAAGCCATGAAAGGAGACATCCTGATAGACATGTGAAATATGGAGTTGTAGCAAAACTCTCTTAAGTGCAACCATTTAACCCATGTTTTCTGCTGTCCAGAAACATAATTACATAGGTAGCCTTCCACCCATTTGTTAACTATCTTAGTTTTTCCATCATTTTGGAGGTGTTAACTAGTGTTGGGATTCAACTTGGTGCAACATAGTTTGAACAACTATTGGAAAAAAGCTCATGAACTTGCTTTCCCTATCATTGATGATGTTCTTAGGTGCCCCATGAAGTCTAAACACTTCCCTAAAGAACAATTCTGCCACCCGTAACACTGCATACCTTGTTGAAATAGCAAAAAAGTGAGCAAATTTGGTCAAATTTTCCACCACAATATAGATACAATCCTTCCCTTGCACTTTGGGGAGTCTTGTGATGAAATCCATTGAAATTCTTTCCCACTTATGAGTAGGAATAAGTAGAGACTACAATAGATCAGTAAGGTAAGTATTCTATTGGAACACTTGACACTCACTAACATACTTAGTAATGTCCCCCTTCATCTCCTTCCATGAGAACCTTTCATTGATCTGCTTGTATGTTTTGTAAAAAAGAGGATGACCAACCATTGTAGTGTCATGAAAAGTCTTAAAAATTTGCTCTCATCTTAGATTCAGGAACCAACATTATCCCTCTCCTTATAGAAAATCAAACCATCACTTAGCTTGTACTTGTCATCCTACAAAGTACCATCTAAAATGCTATTGGTAAGGGCATTCTTAGCATAATCAGCTTGTATTCTTTCCTTCCAATTTGCTATTATTTCAAAAAATAACACCAATGAGGTCTCCTAGACAATGCATCAGCCACTACATTCCTCTTCCCTTTGACATATTTAATGTTAAAGTCATAGGCTTGGAATTTACTAACCCATTTCTATTTCCTTTCACTTAGATCCTTCTAATTTAAGAAATATTTTAGATTATTATGATCAGTTTTAACAATAAATCTCCCTCCAACAAGGTATTTGCCTATATTTAGCCAAAACATGTATTATGACTAACATCTCTTTGTCATAAATGAAATAAGTTCTCTCACTTCCCCTCAAATTCCTGCTCTCATAAGCAATCAACCACATGATTTGCATGAGTACATCCCCAATACCATCTCTTGAAGCATCACATTTGAGCTCAAATTGTTTAGAAAAATATGGAATAGCCAATATAGGACATGAACTCATCAATTTTTTGAATTGATCAAAAGATTTTTAAGCTGATTTAGGCTAAAAGAAGGCCCCATTCTTAGTCAAATCAGTAAGTGGGGAAACAACCTATGAAAATCCTTTTACAAACTTTTTGTAGAACCCACACAAGCCAAAAATCCCTTTAGCTGAGTAAGATTAGTGGGTGGAAGCCAATTGAGCATTACTTTGATTTTCTTAGGATAAACACGAACTCCATTAGTGCTGATTATGTGCCCAAGGTATAATAATTTAGTCATCCCAAACTCACACTTGGACTCCTTAACAAAAAGAGACCCACTCTCAAGAATTCCCAACACCTCAGCCAAGTGCCTCAAGTGCTCTTCCCATGATTTGCTGAAAATGAGGATGTCATAAAAAAAGATCAACACATATTTACATAGCTATTTACTTAACACCCTATTCATGCATAATTGGAAAGTACCTGGTGCATTTGTCAACTTGAAAGACATGACAATAAACTCATAGTGGCCAAAGTGACATTTGAATGCAATATTTTCCATGTCCTCCTCTCTGACCCTAATATGATGATAACTCGATCTCAAGTCTATTTTGGAGAAATAGACCACTCCATGTAGCTCATCAATGAGCTCATCTATGTGTGGAATGGGTTATTGGTTTTTAATTTTCTTCTTGTTCAATGCCTTGTAGTCAACACACATGCACATGGTCCCATATTTTTCACCAACACTACTGAAGAAGTGAATGGGCTCTTGCTCTAATGTATTCCATTTCCAAAAACTCCTTAATATCTTTCTCTATCTCATTCTTATGCTGCTTAGGATGCCTATAGGGAGTGGTGATCATGGGTTTGGCTCCCTCATCTAGCTCTATCACATGCTCAATGCCTCTATGAAGAGGTCTCCTTGGAGGAATGCTATTGAATACTTTGCATTGTTTGGAAAGAAAAAATTGAATGTCATGTGGATAAGACCTCTTCACTATTGGAAGAATGAGAAGTTTGTCATTGATGCAATTGTTGGAAACATGAGCATGAGGGACAAGTACAAGGTATACTATTATGATTTGTAGTGTTGTCATTTATGTCAACATTGCATTTTGATGAGGAAATCATGGTACATATAATTTTGGTTGGTTCTAACATGTTTTGGGATGTTTGTGGAAGACAATTTTGGAAGATGGTTTGATCCAGTAAAGTTGATTGTGATGAAAAATGACTAAATGTTTTTACCAATGCTTTTGGGTACAAAGCATCCAGTTTTTGGGTTTGCATTGGTTTGTGAATTAACATTTCACTCTATGGTTCTAGTATGTTTTTTTTTATTGTTATAAGAATCTAATTCTAGAATTCCAT
The DNA here is from genome assembly GCA_007258455.2 of Sequoia sempervirens. Taxonomy (NCBI): domain Eukaryota; kingdom Viridiplantae; phylum Streptophyta; class Pinopsida; order Cupressales; family Cupressaceae; genus Sequoia; species Sequoia sempervirens. Next base: position 312,556 of record VDFB02051450.1, read on the forward strand.
CTTGTTTTGGATTTTGGTTTGAAAGTTATGAATGACAGAAGTTTGACTTGGCAGTTACAATCATTTCCTGTACAATGCATGTGAGTAGGAGAGTCTACACTTCTATGGGAATAGGATTTTGGTTTTGCGGAGTTAAGGAGATTTTGAAAGATTTCAATAGAGTGTGAATTCCAGATGGCATAACATTTTGAGGTATGCATGTTCAAATATGAGTATACAGTTGGATAATTTTTGTATAATGTCTTCTGTGGTGCCAACCTAATAGGTGTGAAGGTATGCAAAGGTTAAATAAGTATTGCAAAGTTATGTGGGAGCTGTTATAGGTCCATGAAAATATATTTCAAATTATTTTAAGGATTGAATCTTGATGCGAGGCGTGTGTGAAAGGATTTGAGCTGTTAAGTCATATATTGCCTATTTTGTATAATACATCTAATTAGGCCGACTTAATTGATGTTATGCTTGAAGCAGATATATAAGCTAGATCATTTTCGGTGTTTTGATATGTGTAAGAACATGTATGTGATGTAAATTGAGTGAATATTATTAGAGCATTGTGAATTTAAGTTGTGAATGTTGAGTATAATAGTATAGTGATGTGAATGCAGAGGAAAGCAGAGTGTTAGAGAAAAATTAGATGAAGTGTGTAAAGTTAGTTTATTGAGCTTCATTGGAATTGTATCTCGTGCATATGACAGATGCAATTGTAATAGTTCAATATAAGTTGTGAGCCACAAAATTTCCTCTATCTCTCTTTCTTAGTGGACAATGAGTCCACCTGGACATTGAGACCACATGTAGTGAGAACTTCTGTAAATATACATAGCTAGCTATAATGTATTGTGAGTTAATCATCACCGTGGTTTTTCCCATTTTGTGTTTTCCACATAAAAATCCTAGTGTTCATGTGTTATGTGATGTTGAATGTTTCATACTTTATTTCATTTAATGCAATTGAATCTACTAAGTGGATTGGATGTTTAAATGTTTGAATGGTTTAAAAGAATATTGATTCACCCCCCTCTTAGTATTCTAGGTGTTCAACAATTGGTATCGAAGCCTAGTTCCTTGGAAGAAGTTTAATTGCTTGGGGAAGATCTTGGAGGTTGAACACATGGCTATTAGAAGACTACCTACTCCTCTAGAAGATATTCCTACTGTTGGATTCATAAAAGAAGATTGCATGCTTGAAAAAGATGGAGAACTCAAATTTTCCCTTGAAGACCTTGAAAGGACTAAAGGTGAAAATATAGATTTGAAAGAAAATGTCAAAGAAGTAGATGAATGCATCCAAAAATTGAGAGAGAAAATCAAGAAGTTCAAAGAAAGGCATATGGAAGTCAGTGAAATATTAAAGAAATCAAATGAAACTATCACTGGTTTGAAGGTGCAAGTTGAAGAAACGAAAATAATTGAGGAATTTCTGAATGTAATGGTGAAAAGAAAATATGAGGAATGTACAAGGCTTGACCAAGAAGTTGTGAAGATGAGATCAAATCTAGAGAAAGCAAGGATTCATGAAGACATATTCAAGATGAGTTCTACAAAGCTTGATGAAATGATTGCAAATCATAAAGGCTCTAAAGATAAAAAAGGTTTAGGATTTGAGGAGGGTGAAAGTTCAAAATCAAATAAAAAACCAAATGTAGAAAATAAGAACAATGACAAGTAGATCCTAAATCAAAGGAAAGAAGCTAGAAGATCACCGACTAGACATCCAAATGCACAAAGGTACCCATATTTTAATGGTTTATGTTATTCTTGCAATAGATTTGGACATAAAACAATGGAATGTAGAAGCATAATGAATCAAAATGTTCCACCTTTTTTCTAGTCAATGTTTTACATGCACAAAATTTGGTCATAGAGCTAGTGAGTGCAAAAGTCAAATGATGAATGGTTATAACAATGATAGAATGTTTCAATCTTTCAAAGGATATTGTTATACATGCTATGGATTTGGGCATAAAGCTAATCAATGTAGATCTAGAATGAATGGAAGGAATATTGGTTAGAATAATGTTATATGTTACAATTGCAATAGGCCTAGACACATTTCCAAGTTTTGCAGAAGCAAAAATATGAAGAATGATAATTTGGTAAAGAAGAATGAACCAATACAAAATATTGATTCTACAGAAGCAAATAAGGAGATGAATAAGATTTGGAGAAAAAAGGAAGAGACTGACATTAAGGATGAATCTGTACCAACATGTGGTGCAGATGTTTCCTCCAAAAACTAAGTTGAGAGCTTTGGCTTAGGGGGAGCTTTAATGACTATCTTTTATTCCCTGCCAAAGAAAATGGTGGTGATGCTTCAACATAAAGATATGTGATATATATTGACATGCTTAATCTATTGGCGAAGATTGCAAAAGAAAATATGATAATGCAACAATTTGTAGAGCATTTGAAGTTGTTTTTGCACATAGTGAAATGTTTTCCAGCTTTATTGTTTGAAGCATTCAATGTGAAATTAGGTCAGATTCAAAGGGTTATGAAGTGATTTCACTTAACCAAATTCATTTACAAAAATAATTTGAGGAGCAGAGTAGCGAAGAAAGAATTTGGAGTGATCAAGGTGATTTGAGATTTGGTGCATTCAAATAATAGTTCGATAAGCAAAATAAAAGGTATTTACAATCCTTGTTTTCCCTAGTTTCTCAGAGAACTTTGTTTGAAACCAATTTGAATTCATTTTGTAGTGACAACACTAAGGGTAATTGAGGTTGTTGAGAAGCCACAACTCAAATTTAAGAAATACCTTGCTAAATCCATAGAAGAGGATCTGTTAGGTGCTTTTTCGCATGTTCCATATAGAGTTTTGTCTGCCGAATATATAAGGATTTCCATTTATGGAAAGATGGAGGAATATGATCACAATGATCTAGGATATGTTTGGATGAAATAACTTACTAGAGACAATTTTACTCTAAAACCAGAATACCAAAACCTAGTCACAAAGAAACTTGATGTATGGAAATGGTTTCCAATTTTTTGCTTTGATCATAAATGGGTTAGGATGAAATTAAGTAGAATTCATGATAAGTTTGTTTGGATTGACATGTTTAGAATGATAACAAAGGATGCGATTAGAGAGGTTATAGGTCTATGCTCCACCAGACTTGTTCCTATTCTAAAATCGATCAAGAATGAGGTTGTAATGGAAATCACAGGTGCAACCTATGATAAGAGAGCTCTAGCTATAAACCTCATCATAAATTAAACTTTGAATATGCAACAATGTTAATTGGTTATAAAATCTATTTCATAAACAGAGAAAACTCTATATCTACCACCACAATCAATGTGTCATATGAAATGGTGGAAAATAGAATTGATTATGATATTTGTGAACTATTAAGACAACAATTGATGAAGAAATTGAAACAAACCAAGGAGAAGAATATGTATTTAAGTATGAAACCTTAGTTGTGTGTTTACTCTTCTAAATTCCTAAAGGAACTCCCTAAAACCAGAAGTGTGGTATGGTTGCAAGGAAGACTAGTTGCTCATCAGATTGTAGAATTTATGAGAAGTCTTGGTGATGTGAAGGCACAACATGACGCTCTTGTTACTTTCTTTGCAGTTTTCCAAAAGATGATTCATGAAAGAGACAAAATTCCTAGGAAAATGGTAGAAAATTATCAAAATGATATCACATTCTTGGTATCAACAGATGAGTGCATCATGGAAGTAGTAGAATCAAGGACAATGTGGATCCCTGCATTGGGATATGAGATCAATGAACAAGAAATTATTGGTTTGGTTGATATTTTGTTAAAAAGTACAAAAGACACCTCTAAAGCAAGGTATAACACATATGAAGAAAAATCTATGGAGGTGAATATGGAGCAAAGAAAACAATAGATAAAGAAGGTTGAAAATATGGCTGACAAGTTTGCAGAATATATGGGCTTCACAAAGCAGAAAGTGGAGCAAGAGAAAAGGCTAAGGGAGAATCAAGTGCTACAAGAGGATCCATAAGCATAAGAACATATGGTAGGACAACTACCACCCCTCCTACTATCCAAAATTTCTTTGGGACTAAGTCCTCTGCTAGTGAGAAGAGGAAAACTATTGATAATCCTATGGTAAAGGAGAAACCCTCTCTGGTTGTGTAGACTACAAGGCTTGAAAATAAAAAGATTGCTATAGTAACACCACTTGCAAACCCTACAAAGAAGAGACAAAAGAAAAAAGCAGTAAGAGAAAAGAATGTAAGTGTAAATGTAGTAGTAGAAGAAGAAGTGGAGGAAGAAGGATCCCAGTTGGTCCGAAAGAGGAAAGAAGGAGCTTCACATAGTGAAGCAGGTTCTAAAAGGTAGAAAGTGGATATAATGGATACATTTGAGGAAGAAGAAATTGAGAAAGAGAAGAAAGAATATGTGATCTACATGTGAGGAAAGAAGGGAGGGGCTACCAAGAAAGGTTCTTTGAAAAAGAAGAGCAAAGTAGAAACAAATAAGACTTTAGATGAAATGAAGAAGCAAAAGAAAACACCTCCGGTAAGAGCTCACAATCCCTTGAAGGTAGGTGCACTTGTTAATGGAGCTTTGTATAATGAAGTAGATGAGGTGGATAAGTCCACCATTGTTGATGAAATCGTTAATTACATTATTGTTTTAGAGGTTGATATGAAAAATATTGAGAATAAAATTCCTATAGAACTATGGAATGTCTTGGTAAAGAGAAGACACAAAGAAATTTAAGAAGGAAAGATAAAAGAATATGCTTTAGAGAAGATTGGTGCTCCTATGTTTGAGGAAAATAGAGCCACATTGGTTGAGTTATACAGCACATAATTCAAAGTGAAGCAAAGAGTTACTACCCTTATGGGTATAGATAAGAATGAGTTTGAAAGGATTGAGAAGGAGACATTTGATAAAAATATTAGACATTGCACAGAGATATGGTATGATTTCATAGAACACTGCTTTGGAAGTCATGACAGGAGAAAAAAAATAGGATATTGATGTTCAACATGAGCATGCAACAAATGAAGTGCATATTTGAGACAATGCCCCTCCAGAAGTGGAAGAATTAGTAGAGAAGAATGATGAGGAAGATGTAGCAAAGGGGGATACCTCTCCTTCGATTCCTGAAGAATTTTTTTAAAATGCTCAAAGAAAACCAATGAATCCTCTTCTAGATAAAACAAATAAGTCTATAGAGGAAGATAATGTAAGTAAGGATGGTGAAGAAGAGAATGTTGATGCATAAAATAATGAGAAGGAAGATGAAGATAAGAATGAGGATGCATTTGAAGATGCACAAACAAAAGAAGAAAATCTAGTAAAATCCAAAAATAATAAGGAAAATGAATTGAAAGAGAAAGCTATGAAGATTACAAATACTTTTGGTGAATCCTTCGAATCCTTCGAAGATTCCTTGAAAAATCTATTGAGTATGTAGCTCAATTTCCAGCCTGTTGTATCATCACAATTTCTACAACTACTAATGCAACAAGGAAATGTAGATCTAGACAAGATTTCCCCCCTCCACAAGATACAAATAGGAGATGTATTCCATGCATCTTCTCGAAAGGAGATCATAGAAACACATAAAAAGAGTGGAGAGCTGATAGAAGACGAAATAAAGGCATTGTGGGAAGCCATACCTAGTGTGAACATTGACACATCACTTTTTGTTATGGAAAATTTAAAGCTATTAATTGATTCTTTTAAAAAGCATGCCTTTGGTCTTAGAGGTGAAGTGGAGAAAGAAGTTGAAAATAATATTAATGATAAAAAGATGTTGGAAATCATTGAGAAGTGTGCTCTTGCACACAAAAAGTTTCAAGAAAACCTAAAGGATGCACAAGTTTTTGTGGGTGAGGCAAAGACTTTGTTACAATATGGTATAAAGTGGCTCGAAGCCACATAGAGTATTAAGAAGGAAATGGAATCTATTGAGTCCCAGATCAACAATGCCTCTAGTGCCTATGATCTGACACTTGACCTTGCTGGAGATATAAGGAACACTATAGAGGATTTGCATAAGAAATTCTTTCAGCTATAGGCCCAAAAGGAGAAAATCATTTTCTAGTTTGGAGAGATAAGGGACTTGGTGAATTCCAAACTTATATTTGTTTGAAGTGCCCTTTTGAGTGCTACCAATGCTACATAGATGAATCTGGTACCTAGCACTTTAGAAGAAGGATAAGAGATATTAATGGAGTTAGAAACATAATGAAAATTGCTTGGGGCGGACAAGAAGACATGGGAAGAAGGTAAAAAAGCGTGGCATACCCATGTGCAAAAGATACAAGAGTCAACCTCTTCTGGTTGACAACATTTCCTATTCTTTATGCATTTCCAGTTTTTAGTTTCAGATGCTTCTATAGATTTCGAAATGAGGTATTGTGGTTAGTTCATGTTGCAATATTTTTGTCCTTTCATTTTTTTTTGTAATGTAGACCTTAATGGGGGATGTTGGAAAATTAAAGTTTGAATATTCTAATAAAGACATTTAGTGTTAGATTTAATAAATAATTAGTTGGTAGTTAGTTTCGATAAGGTAGTTTAGAAAGTTTTGGGGGAAGTTAGAAAAATGCAACTTTTTATAAACGTTTGCATAATTTATTGTAAAACACATATGAACTCATAATATAATTATTATTCGTGTTTCCTTTTTACTGTAAAATATAATAATAATTTTGTATTAATAATTTTTTTGTTGGGATGTGTAATTTCTCCCACCACCAATATTAAATGCATATAAGGCACAAATATTACATAAGTGTAAGAAAAATAGGGATAAGGTAGAAAAAATATTAAATATCTTTATGTAGGGATGGGGATAGGAAATATGTTTTTGTAATGTCTGAAGTCCTCTATAAAAGAGTAGATATAATCCATTTTTTTGCAAGCAATATAAATTCTAGTTCATGTTTTTCAGCAACACGAGTTAATAATCTTCATTATTTTTACACCTCTACCCACTAACATAGTGGTATTAGAGTAGGTTTCAAGGAGAATCACAATTGAAGATTTGTAGATCACTAGCTGAAAGATCATTTCCATTGTTAAGGAGAAGAAATTCAAATGATTGATGTAGTTGTAAATAAAGATAAGCATCGATCAAGAGAAAGAAAGTTGCAGTATATAAGAGTGTGGTCCCATGTGGGGGCTTTGGGATCTGTTTTCATGGAGCAAGGGGCCCTATGAAGCAAAAATAAATATGCTACAAGATTAATTAGGATATTTTTATGAAAAATAACAACCCCTACCTTTTAGGACTGAAGATTTGAGTGGGTGAAATTGAGGTGGGGCTAGAAATTGCTCTTATAGCTTAGGGATTTTTTCTGCCACTTGTCAATTATTGAAATTTTAAATACCTACCAAAAAATAAAAATGTGAAAAAATTATTTTTATTTATAATTTTTAATCAAAGTATTGCAGTTCATTCCTTAATTTTTGGAGTTTAAATGTTTGAGTTGAACTGAATTATTAAACTCATGTGACCACCAACTTTAAAATATTCCTAAAAAATCTCAGTAGCACCCACCAAATTTTTTTAGGAAGCCCCCCTTTGGGGGACCTTACCCTAAGAGCCGCCATATAAGCTGCCCAAAGTTTGAAATAGTTGTCGCCTATCAAAGGAAATTAAAAAGAGCTTAGAGTCACCACAATAAGTTGTAGCTAAGGAAGAAGTTTCCCATAAAGGAGTCTACAACTACTAAAACCATTTATATTTTTTGAAATGTAAATTTAAATAAAGACCATTGAATTATTGTTTAAGGAGTGTTGATGGAGGAGAAGCTGTCACAACCTGAAGACTAAAGTGATTATTGTAAAGAAGATTATGTTAAATGCCATTCAAAAGAAAGGTCATTTTTTGAATCAAGGAAG
>VDFB02051450.1:320508-379708 GCA_007258455.2 Sequoia sempervirens
TTGATTTTCTTAGATAATATCCTAATTTATTCAAAGAATGATGAAGATCATTATAAGAATTTAGAGATAGTTCTACAACAACTAAGAGAACATAGGTTGTATGGGAAACTCTATAAGTGTACTTTCTTTCAAGACAAAGTGTAGTATCTTGGACATATAATCTCAACAAATGATATCTCAATTGATCCAGCTAAGATCAAGGTAGTGCTAGAATGGCTAGTGCCCAAAAATGTCTCTAAAGTAAGAATTTTTATGGGATTGGATGAATATTATAGAAAGTTTGTTTCAAAATTTTCCACTTAGATAAAATTTCTAATTACTTATTTGCAGAAGAAATGGAAGAAGTTTGAGTGGATAGAAAAGTACCAAGTAGCATTTGATCTACTCAAAGAGAAGTTAACTATTGCCCCAATTTTGAAAGTACCAGATCCTGATGGTGACTTCATTGTTATCACAAATGCATCCACAGAGGGCTTGGGTGATGTTTTAATGCAAGAAGGGCAAGTAATTTCTTATGAATCAAGGAAGCCAAAACCCTATGAGAAAAACTATCCATCACATGATTTAGAGTTAGCAACGGTGGTTCATGCATTGAAGATGTGGAGACATTAATTGTTGGGAAAGCCCTTTAAGATGAAAATCAATCATCATGGGTTGAGATATCTATTTACTAAACCTAATCTAAATGCAAGGTAGAGAAGATGGTTGGAGTTGATATATGATTACAACTTCAATATCAACTAGATTAAGGGAAAATAAAATTGGGTTGTCAATGTCTTAAGTCGAAGATGTCATATTACTTCAATAGTGACAATCCAAACCCGAAATTAAAGGCCAAGTATTACAAAAATAAAAAGAGGGTGAGTACTATATGCAAGTTAAGCAAGCTCTCATGAGAAGATTCAAGGTATGAAGGATTTCATTTTGAGCCTAATGGATTACTTAGATATAAGGGGATAATGTATGTACTTGACTCTGAAGAGTTAAGAAATCTGGTATGTAAAGAAGTTCATGAAGCACCATTCTCTGGACACCCTTGTGTGCCAAAAATGTTGGCTGATGTAAAGCCATTATATTTTTGGAAGGGGATGAAAGGAGATGTTACTAGATTTGTGGCTAGGTGCCTAGAATGTCAAAGGGTGAAAGATAAACATCATCCTACAATTTTTTTATACCCACATGATATCCTAGAGAGTAAGTGGCAAGTCATAAGTATGGAGTTTATGCAAGGATTGCATATGTCAAGGAATAAGCACAATGCTATTCTTGTAGTTGTGGACAAGCTTACTAAGGTAGCACATTTCATACCTAGGAATATAACTAATGGATCCCTAGTCATAGCATGAAAATTAATTCAAGAAATTTTTAGACTGAATGAAATTCTTGAGAAGATTATCTCAAATAGGGATGTACGAGTCACCTCAAGGTTTTGGAAAACCTTATTTTCTACACTTGGGACTCAACTTAATATAATTTCAGCATATCATCTGGAAATGGATGGACAAGTGGAAAGAGTGAACCAAGTACTCATGTATTGCATGGATCAACAATACAAGTGGGAAGATTACTTTCCTTTAGTGGTATTTTCTTATAACAACTCCTTCCATTCTGCAACAAAGATGGCTCCTTTCAAAGCATTATATGGTAAAAAGTGTCAAACCCCTATAAGTTGGGATAAACATGAGGATGGGGTGAGTCTTGGGAAAGAAATGTTGGATGAAATGGAGGAATAAGTTAGGATTTTTAAGCAAAGGATAGTTGAAGTGAATGATAGACATAAAAGCTATGTAGATGCAAAGTGAGTACCCTGAAATTTTGTAGTAGGTGACAAAGTGTTAATGGTAAAACCTCAAAAGAGTTCCATCAAGTTTAGAAAGTCATACAAATTAGCTCTGCACTATGTAGGATCTTTTGAGATTCTTGAGGAAGTGAATCCTATAGCGTATCGAATTGCATTGCCACCAACTCTTTTGTAGATGCATAATGCATTTCATGTTTTTTACCCAAAGAAGTATATACCAGTAGATAATCATGTAATTGATTGGATTGCTTTACAAGTATAGGACCACATAGTGGTAATAATCAAGCCTATCAAGGTGATTGAAATGTGTAAGCTTTGCTTACGTAATAGGGAAGTTATACAATGCAAATTCCAGTGGCATGAGTATGCAGAAGATTCTACCACTTGGGAAGACTATGTTGAGATACATCAAAAGTTTCCACATGTTTTGCATTCTTTTGAATGTACTTGAAAAAAAATGTTGTTTGTTTTTTAGTTTATGTTTTCTACATAAAATCATCAGGGATTATGATTCAGAAGGGGGTGAGTATGTCACACCCCATTGTGTGTTTACCTATTTACTATTACTATTCTATGGTAAATTATTGAATGTGTGAATGTATTTGGAATCATAATTGGAAACATATGTGCTTGCACTCTATTTATCAGAGTATTAGGAATGAATATTTATTTCATTTAATGTTATGTGATGGAATTAATATATGGAAAACAATGGTTATTGAATTGGATATTCTAACTATGTAAAGTATTATGTAAATGATTGTTTTGATGAATGGCTGAATATCATGGGAATGTGTTAAGTTGGATGTAGGTTCATATTCAATCCTCCAAGAGTGAGGGGAAGTATCACTCGGGCATAAAAACTTGGTCGGGTAACTTGTAATGAAACCTAACTAAGCTTATACACACACACTCACAATAGAATGGTTGAGTCTAGTCATAGTGTTGGGAATTGGTAAGTCATCCTTTAGTATGATGAGTTTTCATTAGTAAGGATATTGATTACTATTGAAGGCATTCTTGGATGATGTTTTTGTGTTTGGAGTTTATGGGTTCTTCTTTATATTACTATGCTTGATTGATAAGGTGAACATACAATGAATGTATATATATGCATGCATATGCATGTCGATGATAGGACATACACATGAAGGAACACGTACATGAGAGTACATAGGTATACGTACCTATGCACACTTATGAATGGGTTTCTTATGAGCATGGTATTATCGAATAAATAATGGAACATGTATGTATATATGTATATATACATCATATGTATATTCCCTATCAAAAAGATAGTAATTGTATGTGTCCTTGATTGTGTAATCGGATGTGTATATATAGGATATATACATATATACATATGTTTGACAAATGAAGATTTCCATAAGAATAAATCAATATATGTATACGTACATATACATGTAGATAGAGGTATATATATATATATATATGATATTATATATATAAAATATTAACTTGATCTTATTCATTTGAATATCAAATGTATACATATATAATTGACATGGAATATATATAAATATATATATTATGATATATACACATATATAGCATTAAAGCTATTCATCGGTATACACACACACTCACACTTATATAAAGTATTTGAGGCTGATTTGTATATATATTATGCAAAGTATTAGATGTCAATTTATACATATATTATGGAAACTATCAAGGCCAAATGAATGAGGAATATAGAACACTATACAATAGCGCTCAAGTAGATATTAAGGTGCATTTAACTCTTTAGATTAAGTGCAAAAGGAAATGTGAGATTATAATCTGCTATGTAAAGTTTTTAATATGCATGAAATAAGGATATAAACCCTAGCAAATGGATGTGCTTGGTCAAAGATATTGTATGTGCTATTAAAAAGGAGTTGATTAATCCTTAACATGTTGATTGGATAGTCTATGACTAAGTTGATTGTGATATGTGTTGCCTGTTAAATATTGAATGTTTCCTTGGATAACCCGTGAGCAAAAGAATAGGGAAGCTATTGATAAATGGCGCCATATTATGGATATTTGTTTTCTGTAGAGTTCTTTATTACTTACAATTTGATTCTCATCTTTAGAACAAGTGCATATTTGAAATAGTCAAGTTTTATTGTCTTACAAGGAGGTCGATTTGTAGATTACCAAGCTAAGTAATAACTTAGAATGTTACCACCTTTTTGTTGCATGAGATGATTCGACTTGCATGCTTGAGTGGTGTCGATTGGCTTACATTTTCCTTTGACATCAATGTCTCATTATTTTTTATAAATATATGTTCCAACTCTCTCATTTGGACACATAATTTGTAGTTTCATCATGTTGCTTTTATTTTGGAGTTGTATTTTCTGACTAGAGTTATTTTGTGACCATAGAGAAAGAGGATATTGTGAGGTAGTGTATTAAGAAATTATACTAACTTGAGGAGGAGTCTAGCAAGTTGTCATTGGAAGGTTGAGAATCAGATTAGTCTATTGGATTAAGTGAAATACAAGCATGAGAATCTATTCTCCTGTAATTAGTCTTTTATTATTAAAGAATGAATGTCTTGACTGCTTTGTTTGGAATTTCTTGAGAATGCTTGCATTAGTGAATCATAGTGTTTTCTTATAGAAAGGAAAAAAGTTGTTTTATGCTTTTCTATGAAAGTGTTTGTATATATTCCATAATAGGAGAGCTTGTTTATCATTAGTATAATATGCTAGGAATGGCGAAAGAAGGATAGCTCAAGGGTTATTCTTTGCAAAGTTATTTTATTGATTTAGATAGCTCATAAGTCACACCTGGGATTTGATTATCCATTGAAGGGAGGATAAATTATGTTAATTATTTGTGGGTATAAATACCATTGTGTTTTTTGGGAAGGGAATAGGTTGTTTCTAAGGGTAAAGACTACATGTAGAATTAAATTACCTATGCGTAGTTTATAATGGCCTTAATTCAAATCAAGTTTGAGAAGTTTATTTGAGTGAGATGATTTTCAATTGAAGCATTGAGTGATAACACTTTGGATAGAGTAGTGTGATCACCTTTAGATCTACTACCAATTCACCATTATCCATTTATGCATGCTAGTTTAGGATTGTAGAGTCTACATGTTCTAGTTATGTAGGACACAACACAAAGCTTATAATGGTTGTTGTTACGAGGTTAGTCGACCAATCTCTTCATCAAAGGGTAGGGCCATCTATCAAATGATAGATGTGTGAGGGACCATATTTGATTCTATGGTTGGTAGAAAAGTGCTTGAGTGACTAAGACTAAGATTTGAAAGGAGATTCCTAGACCATTTATATCTATTGCTTTGAAGCTTGGTTGAGCTATGTATGTACTTTGCACACAATCTTTGGAATATTCTAATATGTGGAATATTATTATGGAAATGAAATAAAAATTGGCTATTGTTATGACATCTATGTTCATTTGTTCTGTATTAAGAAAACAATTTTTTTATGGAAATGACTAACATAGTTTATTTACATGAAAGTGAAAACTTAGGAAATTTACTTGTGTGAACTATTGGCATGTTACAAAAGGGGTATATTGAGACTCATACACCAGGAGGGGTGATTTAGTATGATTATTAGGGTTTGACTAAAACTTTTGTAGCCTCAAGTGATCTCCTATATCTTTCATCTTATCTAATCTGCAAGTCTAAAAGTTTGAATTCTAGTTTGTAGGTGAGTTTCTGTGAAGATGACAACTTCTTGACAACATTGATGAATTTTTTCAATCTTGCAAGTTCATCTTCAAAGGATCTTCAAGTTCCAAATCACATAAATCTACAATCACACATGAAGAGGGAAAAAATGTTGTATTAGGGAATAGGGTTTTGCCTTAGTCAAACCTCGTTTTGGTAATTAAACCTTGAAAAGAAATGAAATAACATGAAGGAATGATCAATAAAAAATGTAATGTTGCAACTCACCAAACCCTTGTGATAAAGGCTACAAACTTGTGTGAAATGGCTAGCATGAATGTGGATCTTGACTCTTGATCTTGATATGAAATAATGTCTTTGAATACTTGCTTGAATAATGAAAACCTACATCATAAACGCTCAAAAACACACATGATGCATGAAGATTTTGACATGATGCTTGAATCTTGAATGTGGCTCCAAAATGCTTAATAATTATCTCTTGAATGCTCTTGAATACTTGAATTGCTAGATCACACTTGCTCATGAAAAATTGCTAGGTTGCTAGATTGCTTGTTAGGAGAAAATATGTGAAATAAGCTTACATATTTATACTTGTTTATGCAAAATTTCTCAAAATTACAACACTACAAGCCAACATCAGATCTAGGAAAGTAAAATCCCACCAAGAATTTGACTTAAAATAGGTCCAAGCTAAAGTGGGACTTATACGCCAGTTGGGACGTATGAGTCCCAATAGCTTAAACTTGGGACATGAACTTCAATAAGTGTTAAGTTCAATCCAATATTTAGGATTAGGCCCTGAAACCTAGATGGGACCACTAGTGGCACCTTTAAATTTTGCAAATTTGAAGTGCCCATATTGAAAATTTTGCCTCTACACTCTCAAAAGTGCACCTAAAAAATCTGCTTAAGTGACCTACTTTGGAGAGTCATAATTCAAAGTTCGTTGATTTTCAAGCCAAACCCCTGAGTGGACATGTTTATTTGACATATGTGAACATGCATATCATTTTTTAGCTTCCCATGATAAGTTTTGATAGGGTTTTGAAAAGCGAAGCTAGGCACTTTTCTTCTATTTGCAAACTCTTTGTCCTACAAGTTGGCCTCTTGTTTGAGCTGATATTTCACAGTTGGATGATTGTCAAGATGAAAGGATTGTTGATATCCATTCTCCCTACATTTATGTACTCTCCTATCCAGTTTCAGAGTCTCATGGCCTGATTTACTATTTTTTCAAGATCAAAAGCAAATGCAGTTTGTTCTGATTTTACACCTACATTTTCAAAATTGTTTCAAGGTGGTCAACTTTGACCCCCAATATCTCGTGAAGATTAATGATTGAACAAAATCCCTCTTGTGCACATGCTCATTGGACCTAAATGACCTTGAGTTTCTAGTGAAAGCTTCTCAGAAGTTGATTTGGTATTTTTTCAAAGAGGTGACTGGGTAAGTTTTAATTGGTCTTGAATAGATACAATTACAGAAAAGTCTGACTGAGCAACTTTAACATTTAATAACTTTCACCTCGTGATCTATTTTGTCGAATCGTTTGGTGCACTCCATTCTTGGGTCAAATTTCTACATGCTTGTGCATTTTCATATCTCCAGGAGGTCATTTGACTAGTTTCCCAGGGTGATTCTAGAGGTCACTTGACCTATTTGGCTCAATGTGCAAATATGTCAGAAAGCAAATTTTAATGATAACCCAATTCACCTTTTCATACCATAA
Source organism: Sequoia sempervirens (assembly GCA_007258455.2). Classification (NCBI taxonomy): domain Eukaryota; kingdom Viridiplantae; phylum Streptophyta; class Pinopsida; order Cupressales; family Cupressaceae; genus Sequoia; species Sequoia sempervirens. The sequence continues at coordinate 327,724 of VDFB02051450.1, forward strand.
TCATTTAGGAGCTATGTTAGGAAAATTAAAGGTAAAACTTGTTTGAAAATGATTTTTTTTTAGTCGGGCCCACATGGGGACCCTACATACTTTGCACAATTGTGAAATTTCACTTCAAGTAAATGGTTTTGAATCCAAGAGCTTCTATGTCATGGAAGTTGAGGACTAAGAGAAAGTAGTGTTTCACTTGAATGACCATGGGTCTTGCAGCTATGGTTTGAACTCAAAATGAAACCAAAACAAGGAAGAATTAAAGCAAAGAATGATAAGATCCATTCTTAGTAAATTGACAACTCAAAATTTTGAAACTCTTTTGCAGATCAAAGAAGTGAATGTTGATTCTTTGGTTTGCAACAAATGCAATATCTCAAACATTTTTCAAAGGAATTGATGACACTAATACTTGGTGAAATGTGGTTAAATTTTTGTGTTCAGCTTGCTGATTGGATTACTTGAGTTTTGTGAAGATAATGGAATGACTATTGGGGCATTCTTTGCTTTTAAAATTCAATGCAATTGCACTCTTCACATCTATGGAAATTGTGGTAGTACAAAAAACTTTAATACCATGGGGGGAGAAAGCTTAGTGATTGGGTTTTGACATCAATCAAGCAATAGTGGATTGGGGCACATCAAATGCCTCGTGTATGCTGGCAACATGGAGTAAAAAAAAAAGGTTGATGAATGGTTTGAAGAAGAGAAAGCATGATACTATTTGATTGAATACTTCTTCCAGATGCTATTTCTTAGAATGCAATGACTGGAGGATATGCTCGAACTAGATTGGAGTTTCTTTTTTTAGCGCCTACAGTTGAAAGTGTATCGAAATTGTTACAAATGGAATCCAACGAACTCTTTACACCTTGTGAGAGCTCAAAGGATGGTGTTGAAGGGTATTGACATAGACCAAAAAATGTGGTAAGTTGAGGATGCCATCACATATATACCTTGCACAGACAATGTTCATTTTGCAACACAATGTATTAAAATTGTTTGAGCTAATTCTATTTGGAAGCATCTTGCAATGGGTGGAGGAACGATGTTTGTTTTCTTTGCACAACCATGAGAGGAATAATCTAGGGAACGTGGCAATGCATTTTGAGCCTGCAATGAACAAAACTATGGCCTGATGTACAACATGAACACAATGGATTTGTTGAAAAGGGCTTCAAAAATTGTCAAGCGAATGCAATGGGAGAGATCCCATGTCTACAGTGATAATGTATCAATTTTTTTCTACTTGATGCAACATTTGGTGATGTTTATTGCTGCATAGGGGCACCACTATCTAAGCTTGAAAGGGGTCCATTTTATATTACAAAGAAGTATGTTGTAGTGGAGATTGAATAGTAGCGAAAGTGCATCATAATTTATTGAGGAAATTCTATTTTGGTGTGGAAGACAGGGAATGATTATGCCGCGCATGAGGCAACCATTTTCATAGCAGAAGAAGGGTTGATTTGGTGTTGCACAAGAAATGTTCTTGCTACTACAGGGAGCCGCCATGTCCATGGAAGCTGCAGGAGCAACAAAACAGAGGGAGCTCATCAACAAAATAAAAAAACTAGGGAATTTTTTTTGCCACCATCGCTCATCATGGGTTTTGATGGTTTTGTTCTTATGCAACTAGCGATGAGTGATGTTCTTTTCTCATTGGGGCATCACTTGTTTGTTTTCCATTCTCCCATTCCTACACACGATGCATGATATGTACGAGGTAGGTAAAAGGTGGGCCCATGAAAAATGAGTGCACGGGTATAGTTTTAAAATCTAGATGATAAATATTAAGCATGTAGTGAAATAAAAAGGAGAGGAAATGAAGTGAATTTAAATTGCCCGATAACTTTTTAAAATGGAAAATATTTTAGAATGGGTAAATTTTTTACCCGAAGTAAATCTTGAATTCCTTTAATGATTAAAGGAAAGTATTTTAAATGTAGTGCAATGTTAAAGGGGGAAATATTTTAATTAAAATATTTTGTGTATAGAGGGCATGGAAAATGTTTTCTTTGGTTGTGGGTAAAAACAAGGTAAAGAGCTTTCACAAACAAAAGAATATTTTCTTTACTGAAGATGAAAACACAAAATGCACAGCAAAACAAGGGCTTTGGGTGAAAATTTTACTTTGTCCGAAGGAGTGAATTAAGTATTCACTATATAGGAAAATGACATTTTTGTTGGGAAACAAAGGAAAAGTGAATAATTTTCATAGGAGAGCAGAGCTATTTTTCAACTGCAGGGTAAATGGAGATGAAGATTTATCCATGCAGAGGTGAATTTTTTGTTGCAGAACCAAAGGCAAAGGAAAAATAGAAAGGAAAGTTTGTTATTACAAAGGGAAGAGAGATGAAAGAAGCTTTTCTAGATTGAAGAAGGAAGTTGCCAAGTGTCATCATCAGATTAATTTTAGTGCTTCTTTTGTTTCTTCTTATTCTGATTCTTTTCTCATTGTAAAGGGTTATGGATTTTATGTATGGGTTGGGTAGATAGAGAAATGTTGATTCTGAGTCATGAATTGGGTATGTGATTGTAATGTTTCAATTTCATGAGTAAATATTAGCTAGTTTGTGCAAACATGGTGTAACTGCTATGAGAATTGTCTCCAAATTTGTATACTTTCAATCATATGAATTCAATAATACAAAGTATTTAGAATTTGTCATCTCAATGTCCTTGAGATTGTATTATTTGTTCATGGTTCTATTTCAAACAAATGGTTAAATTACTTTGAGTAGGTAATTGTGATTTTAAGTGTGTAGGGTTGATTTGTAAGAAGAATTTTGGTGATAATGAGAGTGGATCTGTTGGTGTAATGCATTAGTAGTTTTGGATCCACTAGTTGAAGTCTATTTCCTGATGAAATTCTCTTTATAATTATTTGACTTTGTGGCCCAGAGTTAGGCACTAGTTTGTCATTCAGCTAAATGCATTTCAGAAACATTTATAAATTCAAAATAATTTTAATTCTTATTGTTTGGTTTAGGTGTAGTGTTGAATTTTTCCTCCCAATTGCTGAGTGAGTGTTGAGATACTAAATATATAGCCAAATTTGAAGTTTTCAATGCTTTCCTTGGTATATTTTCAATCAAAATTATCAACTATAAAAAGCAATGTTTGTGTATAATTGAATAAATTATTTAGGCATTGTAAAGGGTCACCCCCTTGGTCCTGCAGAGCCAAAAGTGTAGGAGATTTCAATCTTTGATTGAATCTTGTCAGTTGACCAAATCCACCTCTGAGTTTGAGCATTAGAAAGTGGCTATTCTATAGGATTCATTGGATCTATTGATTTGGAGAACCAACAGGACCCATATGCCCAAGGTGGTGTATGAGTCCCAAATCACTAGATCTAGAACACATAACCTCAAACATTGAATCATGATTTGTCATCTATTAAATGTCAAGATTATCCTTAGAAAAAATTGTTAGAGTAAAGTAATTAATTAAATTTACTCTCCTCTTAAGATTTCACTTTATGCACACATATTAGTCATTTAATAATTAAATATTAATTATTAAATGCACTCACCTTAGGGTTAGGTTTTCCTTTCGGTGTTGATCTCCTTTATAAGGATTGATCTCTTGTATTGTACTCACTTCTTGATGTTCTTTTTTCAGTCTGATAATACATTCTTGCATATTGTCAAAGCAAAACCCTTGTTTTGTTTCCTACAAATTTCTTCCTTGTGACAAGTTTTTGCATGCAGGTTTCTTGGGATTAATAGATTTGTTTTTCATCAAATCTTACATGGTATCAGAGCTGGATCTGCTATAGCTTGTTCATGTTTGAAGAAAAAAAGGAGCAAGGTTTTGAAAAAAGAAATTTGGGATTCTTTGGCTAGTTTGAGAGGTTCTAGGTGTAGTTTTCAGATATGGTGTCCTTCTCTATGATGTTCACAGTGGTGTCCTTCCTGGTATCATTTAACATACTTTCACCTTATTCCTCTGAACATCGTGCATGAGCCGATGTCTGCATTGGCAGATCTGAAAAGGAAGAACTTCAAACCCCTGTGGGTGCTGTACTTTGACTTAAAAAAAAATTTACGGATGATTGCTATCCATGTCTGTAGTCTATTTCATCAGTAAATTCTTCAGGTACACAGAGATTTTCCTCAATCATCTACTACTTTCTATTGTTTTCTGGCTTTCAGTTTGTACTGGGGATTGGATTTTTGCATTGTGGGGGGGTGTTTTTTCTTGCTTTCTGCCGTTTACATTAGAAAACTAGAATCTATAAACACCAAAACAAATAAACAAACCCCTTTTGCATCTTCTGTCTAGTTTTGAAAGACCACTTAATAATAATAAAAAAATTCAGAGCAGTTGAGGCACAGTTCACAGAATGGCCGACAGATCTATTGAACCTCTCACACCGCATAATTATCACACTTGGAAGGGTCACATGATGACTCTTCTCTAGTCTTGAGGGTTATGGTCATGTTTGGATGAGGTTCAGCCTTAGTTGACTCGTGCCTTTCAGGTTATGCAGCATAGGAACAATATGGATCAGGCTATGGGATTGATGGCTTTACACATTTCCGATAGTCTCCTATTTCATCTTGAGGGTTTTCTCACTCCTCGAGCCATTTGGACCAAGTTTGATGGACTTTTTGGTACTGTCAACGAGTTCAGAGCTTTGCAGCTTGAGGAAAAGTTAAATTCCTTGGTACCTGATTTGTTTCCCTCTATTGAGGACTTTCTGATGAAGTTCAAACAGCAAAGATCTATCTTGCAGGGTTGTGGTAAGACTAAGACTGCTACAGAGTGCATTTTCCTGATCCTCTTCAAGCTTCGGGGTCCATTTCAGATCTTCTCTTCGACCTTCTATTCGACCATGGATGCCTTGGGTGCTCGACATGTCATGCCTTCCTTTGAGGTCTTTTGTGATCGTCTGACTCATGAGCAAGCTAAGCTCAAGCAGTTAGATTCACTTTCAGGTTCACAAAACCAAGCATTGGTAGCCCAGTCCTCCAAAGAAAAATAGAAGCAGAAACCGAAGCCTAAGAAAGATTCAGGGGCTAGTGAGAATCCCTCCAAGCCACCACCTAAGTTTGATTCAAAACCACAGTCCAATTCTAAACAGGGAAAATCTTCGAAGTCTGGTGAGTCTTCCTCCAAGACTAAGAAGAAATCTGGTGATCCTTGCAGTTTTTGTGGCAAGGAAGGACATCCAGTTGCCAGGTGTTGGAAACGTTTAGAGGCTTTGGAGGAATCCGTGCAGTAGCATAATATCAGTGCACCTCAGCCTCCTTCACAGCCCATAGGGAAAGGTCATGTTCTTTTTGCACGAGCATTGTCCTCAGAATCCACTTGGATTCTAGATTCTGGTGCCTCTCACCATATGACACACACAGAGGATTTGGTCACCGCTCTTGCCCCTATAGGCACTAGACATATTGCAGTTGGTGACTCAGCACAACTTTTAGTTCAGGGTTCAGGTACTGTTTCATTGGATGGTGGTTGTCTACAGGATGTGCTTCTGGTTCCTGACATTTCGACAAACCTTCTATCTGTTTATCAAATTTGCCACTCTGGCTCTAGTAAGACAGTTGAGTTCTCACCACATGATGTGGCTATTCGAGACCTTCATGATCCTGACTTGGTTGTGGCTACTGGGAGTGTGGATTCTGCATCATGCTTATACAGATTTGATGGCTTTGAGAGATTAGACAATGTTGGTTCCTCTCTTATAGCACATGCAGATTCAGTGAGCAAGCTTTGGCATGAGCGTTTTGGCCATGTCAATTACAAATATCTATAGCAGATGAGTACTGAGGCACTTGTGATTGGGCTCCCACAGATTTCTTGTACCGATGGTGTATGTCGAGGTTGTGTTCTTGGCAAACATCATCAAGATCCTTTTCCTAAGGGTCGAGCCACTCGTGCTAGGGCAGCCCTAGAGTTGGTACATAGTGATTTTATGTCCTTTCCGACTCCTTCCTTTTCAGGGGCCCGTTATGTGCTCACTTTTATTGATGACTTCTCTAGACGTACATGGGTGTACTTTCTTAAGTACAATTCTGATGTCTTTGACTCATTCAAGATTTTTAAGACATTTGTGGAGAAGTAATCTGGAATTTCTATCAGGAGGATACACACAAATAATGGGGGGGAGTATGTTAATCAGGATTTTAGAGATTTTTGCACTGAGCATGGTTTACAACATCAGTTTACAGTTCCTTACACCCCTCAGCAGAATGGTGTTGCTGAGAGAAAGAACAGAACCTTATGGGAGATGGAAAATTGTATGATACAGTCTCGAGCTATGAGTTCTTCATTTTGGGCTGAGGCAGTCAATTGTGCCAATTATATTCAGAATCGGATGCCTCATAAGGCATTGCGACATATGACTCCTGAGGAGGCTTGGAACCATGTCAAGCCTGATGTTTCTACATTCTGAATTTTTGGTAGTGAGGCTTGGGCATTTATTCCTGATGCTCAACAGAAAGCCATGGAGAGGAAGAGCCGACACTCATATTTGTTGGCTACTATGAGGATGTTAAGGCGTACCAGTTGTTTGATCCTGATTCCAGAGAGGTCTTGTTTCGGCAAGATGTCCAGTTTGATGAGCGCTATCCTTAGATGGATTCTCCATCACCAGCTTCTCCCTCATTGCCTACTCCTCCCTCTTCATCTCTTGAGGATTACTTATCTCTTGAGGATGATGTAGATGATGATCCACCATCTCCACCACCACCAGTTGCTTCGTCTTTGCCTAGGCGGGCCTATGTCACTATTGATGTAGCTAGTTCTTTGGCAGGTGATCCTTCAGATACTCATCGTACTTGTGCTCAAACATTTGGTTCTAGTCTTTTGAGTCATGCCATTTCGGATGATCGTCAAAAAATTTCAAAGGCGACAGGTCATCTTGAGTGGGATAGGGCCATGGATGAGGAGTATTCTTCTTTGATGAAGAATCATACTTGGGATCTTTGTCCTCTTCCTAAGGGAAGAAAGTTGGTTTGGTGCAAGTGGGTGTACCGTACCAAGTATGCCGCAGATGGTTTTATTGATAAGTATAAGGCACGTCTTGTTGCGAAGGGGTTTTCTCAGGTAGAGGGTATTGACTACTCCGAGACCTTTGCTCCTATCGCCAAGATGAATTCTATACGCCTGGTACTTTCACTTGCAGCTTCACAGGGATGCATAGTGTTTCAGATGGATGTGAAGAGTGCCTTCTTGCATGGAGACCTACAAGAGGAGATCTATATGGAGCAGCCTCAGGGATTTGTGCAGGACACTTCTTTGGTTTGCAGACTTCGGCGTTCATTGTATGGTCTCAAACAAGCCCCTCGGGCTTGGTATGAGAAGATGGACTCTTTCTTGCTTTCCTCTCACTTCACATGCTATCATTCTGATCACACAGTGTATATTTAGCGTCAGGAGGGTGATCTTTTGATTCTTGTGCTCTATGTAGATGATCTCATCCTTATAGGTAGCTCATCCTCCATGATTCAGAGTGTTTAGAGAGCTTTGATGGAGCAGTTTGAGATGACAGATCTTGGTCTCTTGCACTTCTTTCTGGGTCTTCAGGTTATTCAGTCTTCGGATGGGATTTCCATATTTCAAGAGAAGTATGCTCTTGATATGCTTCAGCGATTTGGCATGCTTGATTGCAAGTCTGCCCCCACTCCATTTCAGTCAGGTGTTGTTTTGTCTTCCACTTGCTCTACTCCTTCAGTAGACCCCACTTTATACAGGCAGTTGGTTGGCAGTTTGTTGTACCTGACACATTCTCGTCCTGATCTTTCCTTTGTGATTGGCCTTGTCTCTTGGTTCTCCCATGATCCTCATGAGAGCCATTGGCAAGTAGCCAAATGTATTTTGAGGTACATTCGGGGCACCACTCATTATGGCATTCACTACACTTCAGGATCCCCTCACATCCTTGGCTTCACTGACTCCGATTGGGCTGGTGATGTCAACGATCGGAAGTCTACTTCTGGCTTTGTTTTTTGCCTTGGTTCTAGTCCTATCACATGGTCTTGCAAGAAGCAGTCTGCTATTGCATTATCATCTACAGAGGTTGAGTACCGTGTAGCAATGTTAGCCAGTCAGGAGGTTTTATGGCTTCGGCAGTTAATGACAGAGTTTGGGTTTCCTCCAGATAGTCCCACTATTCTTTGGTGTGACAATCAAAGTGCCATTCACATTTCTCGCAACCCAGTGGAGGATCAGCGAACAAAGCACATTGAAATCCACATGCACTTCGTCAGGCAGTTGATTCAGGATGGTTCTCTCATCTTGGAGTACATTCCTACAGAGGAGCAGGTTGCAGACATCATCACAAAACCTTTGGCATCTCCGCGCTATCTTTAGTTGCGCTCCATGCTCGGGGTGAAGGAAGTTGTCCTTGGGGGGTCTCAATGAGGCCTTCCTTCCTTCATGTTTTCTTTTCAGCATGTTTCTTTATATCTTTTTGGAGAGGATTTTTTTCCCACTAGGTTTTCTCCTTTACTCCGCTTTATAGAGATTTTGTTGTATTTGGGTACCTAATTAGGCCATGTTGCCGGGACCCTCTGTTGCATTGTAGTTCCTTTACTTTCTTTTGCATTGTTTGTAGCTGCATTGTAGCTCATCTTAAGGGGGGGTGTTAGAGTAAAGTAATTAATTAACTTTACTCTCCTCTTAAGATTTCACTTTATGCACACATATTAGTCATTTAATAATTAAATATTAATTATTAAATGCACTCACCTTAGGGTTAGGTTTTCCTTTTAGTGTTGATCTCCTTTATAAGGATTGATCTCTTGTATTGTACTCACTTCTTGATGTTCTTTTTTCAGTCTAATAATACATTCTTGCATATTGTCAAAGCAAAACCCTTGTTTTGTTTCCTACAGATTTCTTCCTTGTGACAAGTTTTTTCATGTAGGTTTCTTGGGCTTAATAGATTTTTTTTTCATCAAATCTTACAAAAATATATTTAATAAGGCTTGTGGATGCAAAATAGGACCAAATAAGGCATAAAGAATCCCAATTTGAGCAAGGAGGGTACAAAAAAGTGTGAAAATGTAAAGGGATACATTTTCCTACACTGCAGTAAGTTAGGTAAGTCTAACTCATAAAATTCCAGTCTTCAAGAATGGTAACTACCTATTATGTATACTATCGTCCATGCTGGAGCAAATATGTGAGTGCTCAAAATTTCATGCACCCACATGGGATTTAGATGATGACTCAATGATCTATCTCATGACCCATGGTGGTTTTAATTACAATTTACCTCACCAATTTGAGGATTTAGGACACTTCCCATAACCTATTTATCCCATTAAACATCTTTTTCAACTCCCATATTGAGTTCCAAGATCTATCTCGTAACCCATGAAGGTGTGGATTATGTTTTCTCTCACCAAAATTAGGCATGATGACACTTCCCCTAGCCTATTTATCCCTTTAACCATTATGTTCAACCCCCATATTGAGTTCCAAGTATTTCGACAAATTCAAATTCCTTCTACAAATCATTAATTGGAGCGTCACGTAAGAGGTCCCAATGTTTCCTAGGTGATCTCTCCTTAAGTTGTAGAGTTAGTTGACTAACCTACCCTACATAAAGGATTACCTTCTCAAAATGGGTGCCCCTATCATATTTCTTCATGCATGATTTATATAGGTATAACTAGTTTGCTTCTTCTCTTTTCTTCTAATTGAGAGTTCTCTCCATTCCTAATAGAACTAGTACCCCCCCTAATTGATTATCCTCTCAAGTAATGACTTTCAATCAACTGTTTAGTCCTCTCCCATAAATATTTTTGTACCACTCAATTGTCCTTATATTACATCCTAATAATTTCCCCTTTGATGTTGCACCTATCCTATTAATATCTCCTTTCCTTGTTATTTTAAATGAGATTGTATATTGTTGCAACTTGGATTTCTTTTGTAAAATTATCTCATTCTCTATAATTACCCTTATAATTTTTTTATTTATTTATATAATGTCCCTTAACATATTTATGTGTGTAAAGGAGTAGGTGTACATTTTCCATTGGTGTTTAAGCTTCAAAACGTCCCCCATTATTTTTCAAATATTCTTCAATCAAATTTAGAGTCTCTTGACTCCTCTTATCATCTAACAAGCTATTTTATCTTTTTTAATTCTTTAATCCTTTCTAAGATATATTATTCTCATAATAAATCACCTCTAAAGTATTAATATTTTTTATTACAACCCCCATAAACATCTAATCGTTTGATAGGAATTTATTAGATTTTTACATTTTATTTGTTCAAAACAATTCCCAATTTCCCTCAACGTCCCAATTCCTTCCTATGATCAAGTGGATAATACAACTACTAAAGAAAATATTATAGACAATGTTGGATCCTTGAGGATGCAAGCCTACATCAACAACAAGAATCATTTGAGAGATTCTTTAATTTTAAAATTTACTATAGATTTACTAATTGGAAAATTCACTTTCCCTTGAAGAAGTATAATTTTTATATATTATTGGTTAGTTTAGAAAGTCATTTACTAGATTATATTTTAGAATATATTTTTCTATATTTCTAAGACCTTAGATTAATTACATTTATTTTCAATAGATTAAATTATACCAAAAAAATTAGACACAAAATGTAGAAATTTTTATTTTAGGTATTGTTATACTAATATAATTAATCTAGATCTTTGGTTGATGATAGTCATGCAAAGGTTTAAACTATTCAAATAAAATTTAGCATTCAATTTCTAAGTAATACATTTAGATATTTTGGAGTGTGAGGCTTTTCTCCTAAAGGAGTGTTTGTCGTATAATTTTTTTATATTATGGTATATTTCTTTTTATATTTATTTCATTTTAAATGTATGATTAGTTTAATTTATATATGTATATCTCCTCTCATAAATTAGTGTGGGAAGAATATTTCTCATCTTTGCTTCCTTTCACAATTGATTGAGGTGTAGATTCTATAAATGGGTATTACCCACAATAGTGTGTCCCACTTTTAATAAATTATAATTTTTCATTGTTGTGGAGAAATGAATTAGCAAACACCTTCATTCAAAGGTTTTTCCTTCAAATTAAGGTATCTTCATTCAAGGGTCCCTCAAAATTTCAAAATTTTAATGTATTTTTTAGGTTGCACGATAAGGACCTTCATTCAAGGTAATTTCATTTGAATGTGTACACCTCAAATTTTTTAAATCAATTCTTCTCAATTCATCCTTTCACATCATCACTCATCACTCCTTTCATTGCTATTAATTAAATAATTTTCAATTATTTGATTAAAGTAACCCATTTCCCACTTTAATTAAATATATTTTAATTATTTAATTACCTAATTTTTCCTTCAAAATTAAATAAATTATTAAATATATTTAGTTTGCACAATCATCTAAAAATAGATAAAATCATTATTTTATTTATTTGTTTTTGAAAGAGGAAAAAACTGGTTTTATAGGGACCCGAAACCACAAAGTTTACATACATAAGATAAGATCATCAAAGACACCATAAGCAGAAAGGCTGTAAAGACAACAATAGAAAGACAAAGCCACAACCACCAAAAAAGCCAGCAAGGGCCACAAAAAAGACCCAAAAAGACCAGACAAAATGTCAGCAACAACTACATATGGGACTTTAATGTTTCTGTAGTCTCAACTTCCCAATCGTTCATTTCCCGAACCCCCCTCTTTAAGATCTGGACCATCTAGGTAGTAGGAGGCGCTTTCCTCTTAAGGTTGGCATGGGTCCTTTTTGATATACCTTGGTCCTCATTCTTGCTTTTATTCTTGTCCTCTTTTAGGTCAACAACCTGTGAGCCATGTTGTGACTTTTCTAACTTTTTAGACATTGCATTGATGATGATGGCATTGTGCCTAGCCATTTTATGGTTTTGTTCCACAACAGTTTTCATGTCATTTTTTATTTTGACAATTTCAGCTTCTAGAGTCTTATAATTTTCCTTAGTGTCATCTTCTCTTGTTCCAGTATTGTTCTTTTTTTGTTTTCCTTCTTCATTGCTAAGAGTAGACAACTTCAATTCCAGTTCCTCCAACTTTCTATTTAGAACCCTATTTATGTGATTAAGATCATTAATTTCTTGATAGGCCCATTTCAAAACCTTGAAAATGTCACCAACGCCATTTCTGGCAGAGGCAAGAATATCGCCAGACTGAACCCTGTCTAAAATGAGGTTAACATCATCCAGATTGGGGAAGCTAGGAATATGGTACCATCAACTCTGAAAGAGGCAGGCGGGATAGACACATAGTTTTTGCTAGCTTTAGGGTTCTCAGTTTTTTCCTCTAGAGAGTCCGCAAAGTAGGAAACCAACTTATTGGCAGGGGAGCCCTTGAGTGTGGGATTCTTTAAGGGGACCGGGTAGTCAGGGTAGGTCTCAGGGTTAGCTTTAGCAAGCTGTGGTTTACTAGGCTAGGTTTTCTTACTAGACAACATAGGGGACGGGTGGGCTTCAACAATTCTCTCCTAGTTAGGCTGATTCTCCAAACCACCACTATTCATTTCATAGTCCTCAAACAACGTGGAGGAAACCAGTTTGGATAAAGCCAGAAGGCTTTGATAGTGTTCATATATTAACCTAATAAGACCAGGATGAAGAATAGGGTATCTCCTGGGATTTTTCTTGTGGTCCTCAAAACTATTGCTCAACGAACATAATAGATAATGAGGCAAAGAAATATGTACCTTATGGTGGAAGTGGTTAAGGATAGAAAAATGATGACCATAAACTCTAGTAAATCTCTCATCCAAGGTAATATACTGTTGGAAATAGGATGCCTTTTAATTGCAAATCCTAAACATTAATTATTTCATGTATCTCCTAGATTCTTGGAATGTGTTCAACAACACTAAGATTAGGATGAGATTAATTATTTGGATGAAATAAATCATGAAATTGACATTTGTAGTTATTCCTAAATAATAGGAGCATGTGGGTGCACACATGGTAAGGTGAAACTCACCTTGTGTTCAATTAACTATACGGAGTAACAGTTAACACTTCTAAATGCATGTAAGATCCTAGGAGTTAGGATTTGATGTTTGCATGCTTGAAGTTCAGTTAAGTTCAGTTAAGATCGGTTCAGTTCAGTTCAGTTCAGTTCAGTTCAGTTCAGTTTAGAATCAGTTTAGTTTAGTTCAGTTTAGTTTAGTTTAGTTTAGTTTAGTCTTCCATTATTATCTTTAGTTGCATGCAAGTGCATGTTGCATGCATGTTGGTTATTTTGAGTTGCATGTAGTTAGCTTCAGTTAACTTGGAATGCATGGCTAATAACTTGAGTTGTATGACAGATAACAGGGACTACCTCCAGTTAACAAGGGATGACCATTCTTGCATGAATGGTGTTGAGTAAATGTTCAGTTAACTATAAAGCACTTGGAGCTAACTTGGGCGCCCAAGATGCTTTATTGGATTTACCTCTAATGCATGATAAGATATTTTTGAAGACTCAGTTAAGTAGGACCTTTGATGGGCACCAACTTTGAGGAAGAGCTTTGGAATTATCAACAGAATGAAGGTTGAGTTGTAGCTTTAGTTTGGGACGCCCAAATGGATGAAGCACATGTTTTAGCATTGTTCTTCATGAGATAACCCTATTTGCATGAGATATGGCATACCTTTTAGGGATACGACTTGTGCATTGCAATTGTAACTCATGTTGAGTTTACAAAGCTGATTAAAGCCTATTTATCTCAAGCAAGTTGAATAGAGTTGTGATAGTTTTTATTGCAAGTTGTGAAGAAGATTGGTGAAGATAGAAGAAGCATTCTCAAGCAAGAATTGGAGCTATTGTAATTCAGAGATTGAATAATAGAATAATTCTTGGTGGAGTTTTTTCCCAAAAGGGTTTCTCCACGGTACATCTTGTGTGATCTTTCTAATATCCTATCTAGTTCTTCTATCAACTTCTCTCTTCATTCTATAACAGTAAAATGAATTAATCAAGATAATTACCCACAAAGAATATATGTAACAAAGAAAAGACTTACTTAGATCAGCAATATTAAAGTTTTACAGAGTATTAAGCTAAGAAAACACCTCATTTTTCAACATTTGGTATTAGAGCTGAGGTTGGGTAGAGTATGGAATGCCTTTCTCTTAAAGTTTGAAGGACTTATTGGCTTAGTGGGAGCTCTTATTATTTTAGTAATTTGATGATTTTGGAATTAAGTTTTTGTTACAATGAATTCAAGGTTAGATATTGAAAGGTTCAATGGTTCTAACTATGAAATGTGGAAAATAAAAATGGAAGATCTTCTTGAAGAAAGAGATCAGTGCTTAGTGGTTAATAATGAGACAAAGACACCTACAACTATTTCAGATGAAGATTGGGCTAAGTTAGATAAGAAGGCAAGAGGAACAATAAGGTTGTGTCTAGCTGATGTTCTTTTGAATGTTTCAATGGAAACCAGTGCATATAAATTATCGAAAAGAATAGGGGATTTTTATCAAACTAAGAGTCTCACCAATAAGTTGTATTTGAAAAGGAAATTGTATTCATTGAAAATGAAAGATGGTGAATCTGTTGCACAACAAATAAATACTTTCAATTTAATTCTCAATCAGTTAGCATCTGTAGATGTAAAACTAGAGGATGAGGATAAGTGCATTTTATAAATTTGTTCTTTACTAGATTCTTGGGAAAATCTAATTGTTGCAATTAGTGGTAATGGTGCAGATCCAAAGATGGACAACATTATTCCTACTCTCCTATGAGAGGAGATGAGGGGGAAGTCTAAGGAGGAAATCCAAGATGCCTTGTTTGTAAAAGGTAGGCCTAAGAAAAAGGAGCCTAAGGGAAACAAGGAAGTGAAGGGTAAGTCAGAAGGATGAAGTAAGGTAAAGTGTTGGAACTGTGGGAAACTAGGACATGTGAAGAAGGATTGTAAGAACAAGAAAGAGAGTTTTGATTCTGTGAGGCCTACCCCTATGATACACCTAGTAGTTAGACTATTTTGAGTTGTGGTTATTGATTATGCTTAGAGACACTCTTGATGACATGATACTTAAACATTTGAGTTCTTATGATGATTTGACTATGGTATTTAGACATTTGAGTTCTTATGATGATTTGACTATGGTATTTAGACATTTGAGTTCTTATGATGATTTGATTTTGATGTTGCATGCTTAATTAGATAGCTATGATGGTTGACTTAAATTTATGCTAGTTACTATGGTTGTTCAATTTGAATTTTGAAATGATGAACAAATGAAATATGTGAAAATTAAGGTAAAAAGAATTGGATATGATATGTGATTAGTGTTTGTTCCAGTTATGATATGAGATATATATGCTATGTGAAATTATGAAATTTGATTATATGAAATGATGATTCAATTGTTTTGATATATTATTTATTTGGATGGAAGCTTGTGTATATGAAATGGTGATTCAAATGTTTTGATATATGATTTATTGGACGGATTAATGTGTGCATCGAGTGTACAGGTACACTTTCCATGGCCAATGGAAATTGGAGGTAACCTTTGGGAACCCTGAGTAAATTTACCAGTGAAGCCGAGCTATAGTCCATATGGAAGGACTATAGTTCCATTTTGTAATGTATTTTCTTTGTGATGTTATTTGTGCATGTTTGTAAAATGGTTTTAAATTCCATGTCAATCCATTTAAGTGGTGAGTTGTCCACCCAGGTGGACAAACTCGGATTTGATCCTTAGGGCACTTTTTGGGGGTTGAAAAATTGAGTTTTTAAAGTGTTTTTATTGATTTAAGGTCCCTAGGTCAAGTAACTATGGATTAGGTACCTTTTCAGCCTATAATTTTGAGTTAGTTTCATGATTGGGCACCCCTTTTGAGGCCTTAAAGAAGTTTGGCGAAAATAAGGTTTTGAGAAGTGGGATGGGGACTAGTCCCTTTCCACTCCCACTTCTCTATGTTGTCTTGGAAGTCCCCCAAGTTCTCACACATGTGAGAGAACACATGGGTGAATGTACTTGGGAGGGATGAATGGGTGAGTGACAAGTGTCACTTCCCCATTCAAAAGAAATTCAAACTTGAATTCTATAAGAAAACTAAGAACAAGGGTTGTGGGGGTTCTCTTTTGGGCATTCTTTGTTTTGGAGTTGTGATATTTCTTGGGAGCTCTTGGGTTGGCTTGGAAGATTGGAGAGCAAGCTTGAAGTAGGAGTTGTGCTCATTCTCATCACTTCCTTCAAAGCTTGGATTGAGGTAGGATCACCTCATTGTTGTTTCTTATGTCTTAAATTTGTAGGCTAGGTGCATATATTTGTGTATTTTGAAATGTTCTCTTTAAATTTTGTTTTGTTTTGAGTGTATTGTTGGGAAAATGGGTTGTGATGGGATAGGCTCACCCAAATTTTGGAAGAGCATCCCAAGTTTGGGGATGGTTGGAGTAGGAACCTCCATGGGGACAAGTTATTCCTCATTTAAAAGGAGAGGTTAATAAGAGGGTATGAGTACCCACATGTTGTGTGAAATGTGAATGATGGTTGGGTTGGATAAAGAAATGAGAAAGAAGGGTTGAAATGAAGGGTTGAAAACTTGGTGATTTTTATTCTTGATATTACTTTTGGGTCCCCAAAATGGAGTGTGTAGTCCACCTTCCTCCATTCCCCGTTTTGGGTTCACAATGAACTCTTTGTGATGTGAAAATCCCTTTGGGTGGTTGTGTATGTTTTTGTGTGTATCTTGTGTGTTAATGTATTTGGATTGCATGAATGTACCTGGTTCCCAAGGTGCCTCCTAGCTCGAGGGTGGTTGGTTTTCCAACCAAAGGTTGGGAGGTGAGCTTCCCATTGGCCTCTAGAGAAAAGTTTGGTGTGTCTTTTGTAGGTTGAAGTAAAGCATGAAAGTTGTAGTTTTGGAAAGAGTTCACAACTTTTGGGAGTAGCTACATTCCTTGGTGGATGGAATCTGATATTATTATTTCAAGAGAACTCAGCCCTTCTTGATACTTGTTGTTAGAAACATTTAAACAAACATTTTGTATTGCATATTGTGAGGAAAATAAGTGTTCATCATTTTAACATAGTTGCACATACAATGTTGCAGTAGAGTTTCTTTGAATATAGTAGTTGAGGGACTGTCTTTATTTATTTTGCATTGTAAGCAAGGTATGTAATGAACTTAAGTAAATCATGTAAACGAAAAAGAAAGAGATGTATATGTAACTTTTGAGAAAGAAACTTTTATTCTATTTTGAAAGTAGAAAAAGAAAAGAAATACTTATATTTTATGCTATGAGTTTAAGAAAGAAAGCCTGTATATTGAGAAAAATATAAATGTATATTTTGTTATGTTGAAGAGCCTCAAATATATATGACTATTTGTGATGTTAGAATTAACAGGTGTTTTACTTCAAGTATTCATTCAATATGGACAAAATCGTAAAATAATTTTTCTATTCTATTCTTGATGAAACATGTTGCTTATTAAGCATTTATTCATTTTCAATATACCTAAAAATATAGAAGGGTAAATAGCATTATGTTCTACCAGTTTAAGGAAAGAAACAAGGAAATAATGTTAGTATTTTGTTCAAAACATTCATGGATGTTTTTCCCTTAAAAGCAAAACTGTATTTTCTTTTAGAGGTCTTTCTCTCTGCTGCTTTTCTCTACTGCTTTACATGGTGGTATTTCGGCCTTACAAAATATCAAGATAATCTATCCATAGCAGTAAACTTAGTGGCATGGCAAGCATAGACAGGTAGATAGATGGCATAGAAATTTCATGCATTCAATACTTCTACACTATTAAAAGAAATAGGGATGTATCTGTATTTAAGAAATCTAAAAAATTTATTGCATTGAGATTTTGTGAGAGGAATAATAAATAAATAAAAATAAAGAAATAAATCAGAACAGAGGAGAATAATATAAAAGTATATACAATACAACATTACATTGTCGAAAGCAGTAAATGAGTATTGCCTCAGATATACGCACAACATAATATTCTCTTGCGCAACCATAAGTAGACAAATACATTGGGGTTGGAAGTCACCTATTTCCTAAAACAAAGCACTTGTTTAGCTCATGATGTTGCGAACAGGTGACTCAGTTTATACTTCCCTCCTATTGAGTATTTAGAATAGCTAAGTAAATTAGAATAGGGGAAAATAAAATTTTGATACAGGAAAGAAAACGGAAAGCACCACATGTTATTCTGTCCAGCTTAAACCTAAGAAAAATTGTCAAAAATATATCTATATACACTCATAGACAAACCCTTGTGTCGTGAAGCAAAAAGGGAAGTCTTTGCTTCCTTGTGGAGGATGACTCAATGCCATATAGAGTTTGATCCGAATTTGGCCGCTGTTGTTTGAGATCTGTAAGGGGGAAATGAAACGTTGTGTTAACCTTGGACTCGTTACTCCCCCAGTGCTTTCCTTCGACCTGCTCTCCCCATGGCCGTCGCCTTAAAATCATGAGGGTGTGTAAACTGTTGTGATTAGGGTTCCTTATTTCCTTTCTTTCCAAACTTAAAATGGACGCCACACAAACTTGCAATATCATTTATGGAATCTGCAAATTAGGTTGAATACAATTCTAAGCAAAGCCCTCCATGTGGAGTTATACAAAAGAAAAACGGATAGTGTTATTATTGTTACTTTGACAACTGCAAGTTGAGGCGAGTGATTTTACTCATAACATTGTCGATGTCATAAATATACATTGGTATAAGCAATTGACATATGTGCACAGCGGTGCTTACGGGAGAATATAAGAGGTCTGTCCAATGTAGTTAGCATTATTTTCATGTCAACATTTTAATAATATGCAGAATCAAAATGTGTGCCCTCTTGTAAATATCGTCCACTTTGAGTGATAGTGTTTCACAAAATTTTAAGACTATGACATAAATGAATAAATAAATAAAAACAGCCATGCAACGCATCACACATTGGAGCTAGTGTTGAATGACGTAGGAAACAAAATAAAAATAATACATTAAAAATCCCATCTAAGGCCCTACATCGACCCCACTTGAGAGGCCCCTTTAATTTATCGTGGTAAACTCTAAGTTTGAATATTCCTTCTATAAGGAAGGGGGAATATATCCCCGTACTCTTAGAAAAGACCCAATTAAATTAAAAATTATTATATCCATGAATAAAGGCTAACACTTCTAGGAATTCTAGTAAAATAAATGCATTTCCTCTTTATGTGTTCCTCTTTTCTTCCTTTTAAAAGAAATGAACTATATGCATATAAAGAAATTAATATGTAATTATTGATACATGTTTATTATTTATTTTAACTTGTAATTTTACACTTTTTTTTTTTTTTTTAAATCTATTTTCTTTAGGAAAATAAGAGTAAATATAAATAAGATATTATTTACTTATTTACTTATTTAGTTAAGTGTAAGTAATTAAATAAACTAATAATAATCATGAATTTAAATAAATAAATAAGGAAATTAATCATTAGAAAATATTGTAAATATCTCATTCACTATAGTATTTGAGCTTCAAGGTGGAATGTTAAATGTAGCCTCCTTCGTTATTGTCAAGGTGATTTGGAAAGGTAGGGTTAACGAGTTAAATAATGCTCCATCAATTAATCCATAGGATTAATAGTAAATCAAATTGATGATATTTATATGATTCTTTCCAACGTGAGAACCCTTATCAAGGAGGTCTATCAAGGAAATTAGATTTCATGTGAAAGTGTGTGTCAAACTTTTGATTGATAGTAAGGGGTCTAGTAAACCCTATGTTTGGAGTCAACCCAAATTCATTTATGTCCCCTTAGCCACTCTCGGGAGGCATGGCGATGATGATGTTGCACGGGCTATGTCACCTAATGTGCATTGTAAGTACTATGCACATGTATGATTGTTAAAATTTAGTATATTATATTATTGTTCAAAAAATAAAATAAAATAAAATAAATTGTTAGTTGCATTTTTTTTACCTAGTGTAAAATATGGCATTACAGATTCTTCTACAGAGGAGTCCTTGGATAATAGTAATGATGCATTGGTTATTTCAACTAATATTGTTTGTGATAACTCTTTGCTTCATGTTTCAGAGTAATCTTCGTAGAGAGGATGGTAGTCGCAATGCCATAAGTAACTCAGTACCACGGTTCAGTGGGAGTTGTTGGAAGTGACTTGGATGCATCATTGGTAAGGTTATCTCCATGTGATTAGAGATATGATTTCTTGGTTTAGAGTATATTTGTTATTGATGTCATGGTTTACTCTTGATATGCATTTAGAGTTTGGCATATTACATGGTTCTCTTGTGACTAGGATGTATAAGTATGTTATGGTGCATGAGATCTCCTAAGAGGAGATGTTTTGGTTAGATCATGGATGTCATGTTTATGTTCCTGATTCATGATTGGAGCTTTGACAATGATCTTGTGTAGTTCTCTTAAGTTTTGGGTACATTAATCATTTGCTTGATTACTTCATGAAAGTGTTTTGTTGCATTTGGAGTTTGGCATGGATTGGTTGGTTATATGTCCTCATGGATACTTGGAGAAATAGGTGAGGCTGGAGTTCTCTTATGGTAAGAGACATTTTTTGGAATGGTTACTTGTAAGAAAAGTTTTTCAATAGAAAAGACCGAGGATTCTACACCTTGGTTGAATGTGAATTCAACACACTTGGTGGTTTAGCATACCTCTAAAGAGGTGGTTTGGAAACAGAGACTTGGGAAAGGTAATGGTTTGGTTGATAATGGGAAGGTATTAATTGAGAAAGTTAACACTTTAATTAATGTTATAGATTATCTTATGAAACCATATAGATAAGTTCTCTTGGTTTTAATCATTTGCTTGGAAGCTTCATGATTATGCAGGTTGCATTTGAAGTTAGCATGGTTTGATTAGTTGGTGCAAGAAGGCCATTGGCCTTGAGTCTTGTACTTGTTTTATTATTCCTTGTTTATAATAATTGCAATGTATAATGTCAAGTGGGAGAATGTTGGAAATAGGATGCCATTTAATTGCAAATCCTAAACATTAATTATTTCATGTATCTCCTAGATTCTTGGAATGTGTTCAACAACACTAAGATTAGGATGAGATTAATTATTTAGATGAAATAAATCATGAAATTGACATTTGTAGTTATTCCTAAATAATAGGAGCATGTGGGTGCACAAATGGTAGGGTGAAATTCACCTTGTATTCAGTTAACTATACAGAGTAACAATTAACACTTCTAAATGCATGTAAAGATCCTAGGAATTAGGATTTGATGTTTGCATGCTTGAAGTTCAGTTAAGTTAAGTTTAGATCAGTTCAGTTCAGTTTAGTTCAGTTCAGTTTAGTTTAGTTTAGTTCAGTTTAGTTTAGTTCAGTTTAGTTCAGTTTAGTTCAGTTCAGTTTAGTTCAGTTCAGTTCAGTTCAGTTATGGTTCAGTTATCTTTAGTTGCATGCAAGTGCATGTTGCATGCATGTTGGTTATTTTGAGTTGCATGTAGTTAGCTTCAGTTAACTTGGAATGCATGGCTAATAACTTGAGTTGTATGAAAAATAACAGGGACCACCTCCAATTAACAAGGGATGACCATTCTTGCATGAATGGTGTTGAGTCAATGTTTCAGTTAACTATAAAGCACTTGGAGCTAACTTGGGTGCCCAAGATGCTTTATTGGATTTAACTCTAATGCATGATAAGATATTTTTGAAGACTCAGTTAAGTAGGACCTTTGATGGGCACCAACTTTGAGGAAGAGCTTTGGAATTATCAACAGAATGAAGGTTGAGTTGTAGCTTCAGTTTGGGACGCCCAAATGGATGAAGCACATGTTTTAGCATTGTTCTTCATGAGATAACCCTATTTGCATGAGATATGGTGTACCTTTTAGGGATAGGGCTTCTGCATTGTAATTGTAACTCATGTTGAGTTTACAAAGCTGATTAAAGCCTATTTATCTCAAGCAAGTTGAATAGAGTTGTGAGAGTTTTTATTGCAGGTTGTGAAGAAGATTGGTGAAGATAGAAGAAGCATTCTCAAGCAAGAATTGGAGCTATTGTAATTCAGAGATTGAATAATAGAATAATTCTTGGTGGAGTTTTTTCCTGAAAGGGTTTCTCCACGGTACATCTTGTGTGATTTTTCTAATATCATGTCTAGTTCTTCTATCAACTTCTCTCTTCATTCTACAACAATAAAATGAATTAATCAAGATAATCACCCACAAAGAATATATGTAACAAAGAAAATACTTACTTAGATCAGCAATATTAAAGTTTTACAGAGTATTAAGCTAAGAAAACACCTCATTTTTCAACATTTGGTATCAGAGCTGAGGTTGGGTAGAGTATTGGGACGCCTTTCTCATAAAGTTTGAAGGATTTATTGGCTTAGTGGGAGCTCTTATTATTTTAGTAATTTGATGATTTTGGAATTAAGTTTTTGTTACAATGAATTCAAGGTTAGATATTGAAAGATTCAATGGTTCTAACTATGAAATGTGGAAATTAAAAATGGAAGATCTTCTTGAAGAAAGAGATCAGTGGTTAGCGGTTAATAATGAGACAAAGACACCTACAACTATTTTAGATGAAGATTGGGCTAATTTAGATAAGAAGGCAAGAGGAACAATAAGGTTATGTCTAGCTGATGTTGTTCTTTTGAATGTTTCAATGGAAACCAGTGCATATAAATTTTGGAAACGAATAGGGGATTTTTCTCAAACTAAGAGGCTCACCAATAAGTTGAATCTGAAAAGGCAATTGTATTCATTGAAAATGAAAGATGGTGAATCTTTTGCACAACATTTAAATACTTTCAATTTAATTCTCAGTCAGTTAGCATCTGTAGATGTAAAACTAGAGGATGAGGATAAGTGCATTTTATTACTTTGTTCTTTACCAGATTCTTGGGAAAATCTAATTGTTGCAATTAGTGGTAATGGTGCAAATCCAAAGATGGACAACATTATTCCTACTCTCCTATCAGAGGAGATGAGGAGGAAGTCTAAGGAGGAAATCCAAGATGCCTTCTTTGTAAAAGGTAGGCGTAAGAAAAAGGAGCCTAAGGGAAACAAGGAAGTGAAGGGTAAGTCAGAAGGAAGAAGTAAGGTAAAGTGTTGGAACTATGGGAAACCAGGACATGTGAAGAAGGATTGTAAGAACAAGAAAGAGAGTTTTTATTCTTCTACAAAGGAGTCCTCGGATAATAGTAATGATGCATTGGTTATTTCAACTAATATTGTTTGTGATAACTCTTTGCTTCATGTTTCAAAGTAATCTTCGTAGAGAGGATGGTAGTCGCAATGCCATAAGTAACTCAGTACCATGGTTCAATGGGAGTTGTTGGCAATGACTTGGATGCATCATTGGTAAGGTTATCTCCATGTGATTAGAGATATGATTTCTTGGTTTAGAGTATATTTGTTATTGATGTCATGGTTTACTCTTGATATGCATTTAGAGTTTGGAATATTACATGGTTCTCTTGTGACTAGGATGTATAAGTATGTTATGGTGCATGAGATCTCCTAAGAGGAGACTTTTTGGTTAGTTCATGGATGTCATGTTTATGTTCCTGATTCATGATTGGAGCTTTGACAATGATATTGTGTAGTTCTCTTAAGTTTTGGGTACATTAATCATTTGCTTGATTACTTCATGAAAGTGTTTTGTTGCATTTGGAGTTTGGCATGGATTGGTTAGTTACAGGTCTTCATGGATACTTGGAGAAATAGGTGAGGCTGGAGTTCTATTATGGTAAGAGACATTTTTTGGAATGGTTACTTGTAAGAAAAGTTTTTTAACAGAAAAGACTGAGGAGTATACACCTTGGTTGAATGTGAATTCAACACACTCGGTGGTTTAGCATACCTCTAAAGAGGTGGTTTGGAAACAAAGACTTGGGAAAGGTAATGGTTTGGTTGATAATGGGAAGGTATTAATTGAGAAAGTTAACACTTTAATTAATGTTATAGATTATCTTATGAAACCATATAGATAAGTTCTCTTGGTTTTAATCATTTGCTTGGAAGCTTCATGATTATGCAAGTTGCATTTGAAGTTAGCATGGTTTGATTAGTTCGTGCAAGAAGGCCATTGGCCTTGAGTCTTGTACTTGTTTTATTATTCCTTGTTTAAAATAATTGCAATGTATAATGTCAATTGGGAGAATGTTGGAAATAGGATGCCATTTAATTGCAAATCCTAAACATTAATTATTTCATATATCTCCTAGATTCTTGGAATGTGTTCAACAACACTAAGATTAGGATGAGATTAATTATTTAGATGAAATAAATCATGAAATTGACATTTGTAGTTATTCCTAAATAATAGGAGCATGTGGGTGCACAAATGGTAAGGTGAAACTCACCTTGTGTTCAGTTAACTATACGGAGTAATAGTTAACACTTCTAAATGCATGTAAAGACCCTAGGAGTTAGGATTTGATGTTTGCATGCTTGAAGTTCAGTTAAGTTAAGTTCAGATCAGTTCAGATTAGTTCAGTTCAGTTTAGTTTAGTTCAGTTTAGAATCAGTTTAGTTCAGCTCAGTTTAGTTCAGTTTAGTTCAGTTCAATTTAGTTCAGTTCAGTTTAGTTCAGTTATGGTTCAGTTATCTTTAGTTGCATGCATGTTGGTTATTTTGAGTTGCATGTAGTTAGCTTCAGTTAACTTGGAATGCATGGCTAATAACTTGAGTTGTATGACAGATAACAGGGACTACCTCCAATTAACAAGGGATGACCATTCTTGCATGAATGGTGTTGAGTAAATTTTTTAGTTAACTATAAAGCACTTGGAGATAACTTGGGTGCCCAAGATGCTTTATTGGATTTACCTCTAATGCATGATAAGATATTTTTGAAGACTCAGATAAGTAGGACCTTTGATGGGCACCAACTTTGAGGAAGAGCTTTGGAATTATCAACAGAATGAAGGTTGAGTTGTAGCTTCAATTTGGGATGCCCAAATGGATGAAGCACATGTTTTAGCATTGTTC
The DNA here is from genome assembly GCA_007258455.2 of Sequoia sempervirens. Lineage (NCBI taxonomy): Eukaryota > Viridiplantae > Streptophyta > Pinopsida > Cupressales > Cupressaceae > Sequoia > Sequoia sempervirens. The sequence goes on from VDFB02051450.1 coordinate 352,626, forward strand.
TTCATGAGATAACCCTATTTGCATGAGATATGGCGTACCTTTTAGGGATAGGGCTTGTGCATTGTAATTGTAACTCATGTTGAGTTTACAAAGCTTATTAAAGCCTATTTATCTCAAGCAAGTTGAATAGAGTTGTGAGAGTTTTTATTGCAGGTTGTGAAGAAGATTGGTGAAGAAAGAAGAAGCATTCTCAAGCAAGAATTAGAGCTATTATAATTCAGAGATTGAATAATAGAATAATTCTTGGTGGAGTTTTTTCCCGGAAGGGTTTCTCCACGATGCATCTAGTGTGATCTTTCTAATATCATGTCTAGTTCTTCTATCAACTTCTCTCTTCATTCTATAACAATAAAATGAATTAATCAAGATAATCACCCACAAAGAATATATGTAACAAAGAAAAGACTTACTTAGATCAGCACTATTAAATTTTTACAGAGTATTAAGCTAAGAAAACACCTCATTTTTCAACATATACTCAATTATGACATGAAGTACCTTTCTCCAAAGTGCCTTGATGGTGTCTATTTCAAAATAGCTGTTGGAAATTTTGACCAGTTTCATTTTTTCCTTTTCCTTCTTAGGGAATTTGATTACTGCCTCGTCAGAAAACATTCTGTCGCAATAAAAATTCACACCCTCAGTGGAAATTCCAGTCACCTCTCCTATAATTTTCTCATTCAATTTCACCTTTCTCCCAAATAGGATTATTTCTCCATTGTTCCAATTCTTCTCAAAATAGTCTGTAGCCATAGTATCAAGCCTATGAAGTTTTTCAATAAATGGAACCAGACAACCTCTTACAACCTACTTCCATAGCTTAGCATTCCTTGTGTGCACCTCATAGCTATTTGGCTCAACTCTTTCCTTGTCCCCCCCCCCCATTTTTGTTTGCACCTTGCTACAGACTCTACCAGTGCCAAGCACCTGTTGCAATTTTACGTATCAATTCCAGTGAACCCACAAAGCTTGTCGCTTTTTCTTCCTAGCTAAGTAATATGACACGACCCCATCAAATCTCTTTATTTCGATGTACTTAGCCCTTTTCCCTTTAATCATTAAATATATTTTCCTCTTTGCCATGCGTAACATCATAATCTAATAAGGCCCTGACTTCAGCTCCCAAATCCCTAAAATTTTACCACGTGTTCAATCCTTGCCTCTTTACCCCCTCATTCGCAAAGTAATTCACCATGCTATTAGCTTCCCTATAGACGTGTGAAACTTTAACTTTTTCAAAATTTTCTAGAATAGAATTTGCTTCATCAATCCAATTATTTATCATCTAGGAGGGGGGGTCCTACCTAGGAGACAGTCAATGATGTTTTTAGAGTCCCCTTAAAGCCATAAGTATTTTATATTCAAATTATGAGCTAAATTTAAAACTTGAAAAGATCTTATAGCCTCCACCACATGGTTGGTTTGATGACCTAGGGAAATGGCCACAACTACCATAAAGTTACCATTTGAGTCCTTAACGCACCTCCATTTCCGGCCATCCACAGATTTCGCTTTGCAGCGCCATCAAAGTTGGCCTTAGACCAGCCATTTGAAAAAAAGGTCCAACACACACCCTCCCTATTTATTTTTTGATTATATCAAATCCTATCTTTATTCTCCTAATCTTAAATTTATAAACCAAAGCTAAATTTATCAACCTTTGATAAATTTAATGAGTTGATTAAACTTCAATCCTAGTTCACTCACATTCACTCCACTTCATCTCTCCATAAAACCTCATGCATGTTCTTTCTAATTTCTCAATAACCCTCATCCATTGATCTCATATCCCTAAAATTTATAAATCATCCATCATTGATCATTCAATCCCTCCTTGAATTTGCAACAAAACTATACTCATTTTTCATCTATCTTTTTCTACACAATATTATGCTAAGGTTTTATGAGCAATCCACATATCATCATAATACAACAATTTTATACAAGTTACAATGGAGTAAGGTAATGAATTTTTTGATGGAGGTAAATTAGATAATATTAGCTTGATATACATTATTATTGCTTTCACTTTGATGTACACGTTCTTCATTGAATTTGTATTCTTGATTATTATTTTTTCCTATTTTATTGAATTGGTCGATCATCAATTTAACCTATTAACAAAAGTTCCTTTGAAAGTTCATTGTATTCGAATTTCAACATTTTCTTTAGATTTTCCTCAAATTGTTATATTTCAATCATTGGGTTGGACTATCAAATGGAATCCACATGATAGAATAATTTCCAAGATTGTAGTCCTTAGAGTAAGATTTCAAAAATGTATAATTTTGAATGTTCTAATTTCAATATTATATTTAATTTATATTTTCTAGTGAAAATATGGTTTTAATCAAACATCAAGGTATTTTTCCATGCATAGGGAAAAAATTGAAAAATAGCTTTACTTTTCAAAATATATATATATTGGTGAGTTCGTTTTTGGCTTTGATTGTGTGATAATTTTTTGCATCAAAAAAATTATCACACAATCAAAGCCATAAACCATCTCAACAATTTTGACATGGATTGTGAAAACTTGATATCACTGAAATATCTATACACTATATATTGGTGTCATTGCTTCAACATAATAAATACTATATAGAAAATATTATGCATTATGAAACAAAACTATGTCTTAGTTATAATAAATCTCACATCAAAACTAATAATAATTAAACTATGCAACAAAAATATAAAAGTATATATGTATTTATTAGCTTGTCCCATAATTCTAGTAGCTTAGAAAATATAAGAACTTGATACAATACTATTTATGTTCCATCTTCACACAAACAAGTTGTAACTAGGTTATAATCATGTTAAATGCATTGAAGTGATCAACTATAGAATCACCATATACCATCATCAATGTGTTTAATTTAATTTTATCTATAGAATTTCTAAAATTATTTTTCATAGTAATAAAAATTACCTACTAAATCCATATAAGGCTTCTCATCTTCTTATCCAATAATAACTAATTATCCATTGCCACTGAAACTAGTTTGTTTTTAGATATTACAATTCATTAATCTTAATCTATGATAATATTCTTAATAGTTATATATTGTAAGTAAAAATTAGTTCCATTAAAATTTTCTTTCTAATTTAGATGTGCTTTCCATCTTCCATAAAACAAAGATACACTCTAGACATGCTCCTACTCATACTAGGATTAGTTTAAAAAACCTTCTTCCTACTACCTAGAACCTAAGTTCATTAGGCTCTACTACCAAATAAGAGGAAGTTAAGATGTGAATCTGATTCCTACACTAATGAAGGAGGATATATATACAAAAAATGTTAGCTAAAATAATTTATAGGAAATACATAATGTAATAAAATCATTCTCCATAGTACAATAATTTATATTGAGGAAACCCTTTCAATAATAATATTAGTTAGAATACAATTTAGAGAAGGTCCCTTCATAGGAGACACCACCACTAAAATATGGAGTAATATTGATAGAATAACAATACCTAAAAAAGGTAAAATATTTAAACTCCATCTCAAGAACCCAATAAATAGAGAAATTGATACATGAAATTGTAGAAACCTAAAACTGTTATCTTCACCTAATCATTTGTTCCATCCAACCATCAGCTGATTCATTCATTCATTTGTATCCTAGAACCTTGTCATCTAATCATCCTATCACATCACTTTATTTATTCATTCATCACCTAGATCCTAATTTCATTCAATTACCATCTAGCTTATTCAACATATCATCACCTAGCAAACACACATCAACACCTTATCTCCTAGAACCCCTAATTTGTAATAGTTTAATTAATAATTTTTATGTTATTTAATTAAATTTGGCTAATATTATTCATCCATTCGATAAATTAATTATCCATTTATTTATCCATATTTATCGATTTAATTATTTATTTATCCACACATTATCTATTAATAAATTAATTTAATATCAATTTTGACCTCATGTGCACCAATAATTCACTTAATTCCACCTCATCAATTCACTCAAACTTGATCCTAGTCTCTTTCATCAATCCAATATAACTTCACTCATCCATGTAGTAGTCAAATCTCCATGATTCTCTAATGCATTTAGTTAATTCCTCCATATAGACAACTAACTTATTAAGCATATCTTTTAACTCCACAATCACATTGGGTTGAAATTTTATAAATATGTTAATTAAAAATTAAACAATTCTAAACTACTCCATGAATGCCACATCTCCTCATTAGTCCCTAATCAGGGGTCAAATCTTAGATTTCAAATTCAATCCTAGTCATTCATCAAATCCTTTTACAAATCTACAAATCAAACTCATCTCTCATCATCCATTAAGCATTCATTTTTAACCCAAGCTATATCAATTTGATATCCATGGAATGCTAATTTGATGCTAGCGAATTGAGCACTCACATATAAAGTGAGAAAAAAATTACATTCAAATCAATTGAAGGTTTATATGTGTTTTATTTGAGTCTTTAATTGATTTTAACTTGATGCTACAGTAAGAGAGGGGGACCAACCACATCAAGGCTCCAGGTCACAGAGAGTCGAGAGAAAAGGGTTACCCTAACTTACCTCACTCTAAAGGGATGTTTTGGGGTGAGGACCAAGAATGGAGAGCACTATGAAGTAGTCCATAGGTACTCTCTCCTGAGGAGTTTCAAACAAAAGGAGTCCATAGCCCCGTATAACTATGAAGTTGCACAAAGTACACCAAAGGCCCTTAGACCAATGATGGAAAAATCCCATAGGATGTAAGCACCTTACAGAATTGTAGACCTGCAAGAAGGAATTCCCCAAAGCACTCTCTCATGAAGGAAGCCCAGTGTAAGGGGACTCCGTAGAGTTGGACTAGAAAGTGGCTTCACAGGCACATCTGCAAAGAAATAAGTCAAACCATAGATAAAACATGCCAGAAAACAAAAAGCATCCACATAGGAAAGCGAGCAGATAGTCATGCAGACAATCAAAAAATTGAAATACTTTCAAAAGGGTCCTTGGGAACCATTCAAAAGGAGAGGGGTCATTGCAAGGAACACATTGTTTGAAAGTGCAAGAATGTTTTTTTCGCAAATCGATTCAATATCAAGGAATTCTTTTCGAAAGATATTCACTTTATGTGCAGGTGAATTTCCTAGTCTAAGATTGCAAAATGAAACAAAATAAAAAACAAAGAAAACACTATAACACCTCAAGATTGGACTAGTTGAATTCAAACAAAAATAGAAGAAAATGATACTTTTTTACCTTGCTTGAATTGTTGACTTGGTTGGCCCTTTTGGTAGTCAATTTGTGTGCTCCTTGATTAGCAAAATGGCATGTAACCTAATGAAAAATGAAGCTAAGGTGATGGAGAATGCAATGGTGAATGTGGGTAGTTGCTCAGATGCAAGGTGAAAGCTCAAAGTAGGTGCAACAATGGAGGTATGCTTGGTTGTGTGTGAGTGCTTGAATTAGCTAAGTGTTTGCTTTATTGAGTGGTTGTCCAAATGAGGGAAAATTCATCACTTTTTGGGGAAGTTCCTCCAAATGAATGGAGGGCTGAGATGCATCCAAGGTGGAGAGAATCAATGGCTAGGGTGAGTTGAGAACTCACAAGCCATCTCATGATGACATGTGTCAGATGAGGTGGACAAAAGGAGATAAAGTGGAGGTGAGGTGGAGGTACTAGGAAGTACCTTGGGAATGGACAAGAGCTCCTCATAAATGAGGTCATTCTCCACATGTACCTTGAGAGGACAAGTGAGGAATTAAAAATTCCTCACAAATCCTCATGGGGATGAGAAAAGGAATTAAAAATTCCTTATAATGCATGGGGGAATAAATGTGAATTTTAAATTCACATGGGGAAGAGGATGAATTCTCCAAAAGGAGAAAGAATTTAATAATAGTTGACTAAGGACATATGCCATAAATGGCATGAGGATTAGGTTAGCTTAAATTAGTGATTAAGGTTGTGCAAATGCAGGATTAGCTAGGCTAATGGAGGATTAGGGACAAGTGGAAAATTATGGAGGATGTGACCCTAATGATGATTAGGGATGTGTACACCCTAATCATAGATTAATTAGATTAATATGGATTAAAAGGAGATTATGGAGGATGTTGACATGAGGAGAGAGAAGAAAGTGAATTAAAAATTGATTTAATTCATTTAGATAAAGTGACTAAATTAAATAAATTAACCCTTTATTTAATTTAGAGAGCAATAAGGTAAGGTATTTAATTGATCAATTAAATACCTTAGGGTATATTAAGCTGGGATGAAATATTAACCAAATAATAGATTATTTAATTAATATGGCTTAGGGATGCAGGATAGAGAAATGCAAGGGTGAATTTGACCATATGGGAGTGGTCAAATTCAGGTGTCTACATTTTGCCCCTCTTTGAAATACTATTAGAATAACATTGTTTTGAAGAAAAAGGAAGTGTAGGCAACTTGATAGAAGAAAAGAATATTAGATGATGCCTCAGTATTGCAGGAAAATGGATAGGGAAGAAGAATGTAGAAATATTGAAGGGTATGCCCCCTTGAGAGGGTAGATGGGGATGAAAAGGGGCCTTGGGTGATTTCTCGATATGGAGAAATAGAGGGTACTGCACAATAGAGCATGAAAAACCATGAAGAATGAATTTTGAATAGAGGAAAATGGGCATACAGGGTGCAAATGGTAGACCTCATAAGGAAAAGGGGGAAATGAATTAAAAAAGGTTAATTAAAGTGTAAAAATTACCCAAAAATTAAAAGGCTAAATAGGGTCAAAATTGAAAATTATAAATAGTAAATCTGAAAATTCACTATTAACCTAATTTTCATTTGTACACTTGTCATTGTATGATTGAACAAGAGAGATAGAGAGAGAGTGACAATGATTGCTGACAAGATGAGTGATGTGGAGGGTGACGATGAGCTGATCCACCAGAAAGATGAAGTGCATGCCTACTACTATGAGCAAGTTGTACCTCACCAGGTAGGACTCGAATCTTTACTTCATAATTTGATTTTTGTTTTTAGCACATGTTTTAATGTCTAGGTGGGTAGCTAGGCCAGTCAGGTTTGCCATAGAAGGGCATATTTTCCCTTATAGTGTAACACATTTGCTCGTCCAACAAATTGGCAAGGGAAGGGGCAGGTGTGTATCCTGTAGGGGAAAATACAGTGGGAGAGGGGCGATTGTGAAATTGACTCCCTCTGAAAAGGGTGATCTTGCACACATAGGGGTAGATGGGAAAGGGGACAGGTGATCATGTAATCTCCAAAGGGGGAAAAGGGAAAGCACAAAATTAGACAGGGGTGAATATGCCCTAGATGGGTGATAGCGAAATCACCTTTCGGGAGAAAGGGAAGATGCAAATCTACCCAATAGAGAAATGGGTGGATACGAATCTGCCCCTTGGGAAGAAAGGTGAATGTAAATTTTCCACTTTGGGAAGAAAAAGGGCAGGGGCAAGTTCCCGCTCTCCCATGGGGGAAAAGGAGAACACAAGCTTGCCTTTAGGAGAAAAAGGGAGAATTTGTACCCAAGAAGAAAAGGGGCAGGTGCACTTGGAGAATAAGAAAATGCATGAAAAGAAACCATAGGGGAGAATGTGCAAGCCTGACAGGTGAACACACTAGAAAAGGGAATATGAGAACCCACCTTACACAAAGGCGAATTCACCAAATCGAGGTAAGGGTGGAAAAGAAAGAAGATAGAAATGAAATGTTAGAAATTTTGATAGAATGTTTGGTAATGGATGAAGAGTTTCAAGACACTAAGGATGTGGGAGAGGTACTTGGCTTTACTTGATACTTGGCTGTACTTGAGGTGATGTAGGAGGCTATGACCCAAGATGACCACGCGATGCTTGATCAATTGGGACTATTGCATATGTTGGGATATCCCAACATTGGGGAACACAAACCTTTGCTGATAGCATTGATGGAGTGGTGGAGCTCAAAGAAATCCACTTTCCATCTCCTGACAGGGGAGATGATACTGACCTTGGAGGACATATGGTGGATCCTGAGACTGCCAATTCAAGGACACCTGGTTAGTGTGATGTCCACCCATCTAGTGGAGAGGAGCCTATGAGCATTCTCTAGAGATGTAGACCTTCTAATCTGAGGGAAGGAGTTCGATATTGATGCATGCCTAGGAGTAGTGAGAGCACCACTACCTCTATATCTATGTGGACTTATCAGTGGGATCCTCCTTCCTAATAGGAGTGGTAGATTTTTCAGCCTCAAGATGATTGAGGTTGTTAGGCACATTGTGGAGAGGAGAGATAGAGTCTTTGCATGGGGGCCATGTGTAATGGCTTAGCTGTATCGGGACATGCACTTGGTGTGTTATAGGTGAGCGCTGAGTGTGACCCACATCACCCTACTCTAGGTATGGGCTTGGGAGCACATGAGAGTTGCACGACTATACATTCTAATTGTTGGAGCTATAGATGAGACTCTTCTAGTGGATTATTGGTGGGCTTCCGAGTATGGATGGAGGCTACATTACCAGGAGGTATGGAGCCTAGAGTTTTGGTGGAGGTAGACTGATGGGATGGGAGATGGGGACATCATCTGGAGACCCTATATGGGGCATATTTTTAGGGATGGCGGGAGGATGATAGGCTATGGAGGGCCTATCTATTTTCCAAATGCTATTTAATAGGTAGAGACCCATTTATCATAGACCTACATAGGATGGACATGGTCACCTATCAGTATGGGCTATAACAAGACATTCCTTTAGGGCCACAGATGTTTTAGAGGATCAATAGGGAGTCAGGGCTGATATGGGGGTAGAGGATTACAACTAAGTACACCTGACAAATGTGGGAGGTAGTCCCAATTACTATATGGACATGGAGGAGAGGGTTGGAGGATGCAAGCATGGCAATACGATATGCAACATGGTGGGTCTAGCAAAGGCCTGGGAGGATTACAACGATGCACTTGATTGTACTAGATGTGGGTTTTGGGGATGAGGAGGAGAAGCCTAAGTCACAGAGGAGGAGATGGGTTGGAAAATAGAAGGGAGCAGAGGTGACACAAGAGGAGGGGGTTCTAGTTGTGGAGATGGAGGGGGAAGAGAGAAAGGAGCAAGTGATGGAGTTACATGTCCCCACATTAGACAAGAGGGCTATAGTGCTGATAGGGATCGACTCCAGACAGAGGTGGAGAAACTGTAGGGAGAGGCACAATGGTTATAGGAGGAGAGGGATGACCTACAAGATGCTAGGGATAGGGTGATGATCAAGGTAGCAGGGGAGATAGGAGAGCATATATAAGGGATCCAAAGGGAGAGGAAGGAGCTTCAAGTGGAGAGGGATGACTTGCGGAGGTAGTTGGAGGAGGCATGGGGGGTGAGAGGAGTCGATGGTTGAGGCTGAGGAAGATATAGGTGAGAGAGATACACTAAGGAGGGAGATGGATGAGGCCATGGAGAGGGTAGGGGTAGTAGAGGCCCGAGCATAGAGTTTGAGCAAGATGTGGCCATGAGGAGGATCTAGTAGATAGAGTCCTAGCTAGAGTCCATGAGGCTAGAGCAGGTGGCATGGGAATAGGAGAGGCAGATGATACAGGGATAGTGGGATAGGTACAGGATGGAGAGGGACCAGCTATGGACACAGGTTGGTATGGATGCACATGCCATGACTGAGGTTGGGTATTGGATGGGAGCTTACTTCTTAGTTGTACTAGACCCAGCACAGAGAGTACCTCCATTCGTGCCACTAGCATCACATAGACCAGCTCCCTCCCTTTCAATGCAGACTCACACCAGGGGATACAATGAGTACAAAGAGACCCCTCCTCATAGCTGAGGACCAATTTTAGACTCCCCATAGTGATCTGATGTCGGGAGCAGTGGATAGATGGAGAGGGGATGACACATGATTCCAATTTTAATAGCTAGAGGGTGGACATTTTGTACACATAGGAAGAGACTTCATAGATTCTTTTTTACTAAGGATTACTCGTATTCATTCATTCTTTATTCTTTATTGATTCAGGACACTGTGACATGTCAGATGTAGTCATTTTTATTCTATTATTTCCTTGCATTGGTACGGTTATTTGATGGACTATGGACTTTTATTACGAGTTGTTATGGAATTTTGTGGAATTTTATGATGGTTGATAGAATCTTTATTATGGATTGTTGATGGACTTTATGATCTTTTTATTGTGGACTATGACAGACTTTGATGGACACTATATTTTTTGATACATATATATATATGATGCGATGGACATTGACGATGTTATGTGATGTTGTGGATATTTATTGTGCTCATGTGTATGATTATTATTGTGATGTATGCATGTGATTATTGTGGTTTATTCCTATTGTACATGTATGATGTGGATGAGATGCATTGTGTCTAACACCTTTTGATGTAGGATGTGATGTGACATGATTTATGATTTTATGATGTATGCTATGGACATGATACTAATGGTGGTGTGTGATGCAGGTGGTGATGCAATTTTGATTTATGATGCATGCATATGAAATATGATATGATGAATTATGTATGGATTATTGACTACATTGTAATGGTTAATTATGTATGTATGATGTGACATGAAAATGCAATGTAAATGCAAGGTATGTAATGTAAGATAAATGTAATGTATGTAGCGAAATGAACTAAGATGTTCAGAATAATAACTCTAAGAAACTACAAATGATAATGATAATGGAATTAATATTCTTAGTGATGGGATATTCAAATTTTGCAAATTTGAAGTGCCCATATTGAATATTTTTCCTTTACATACTCAAAAGTGCACCTAAGAAAATCTGCCCCCAAGTGACCTACTTTAGAGGGTCATAATTTGGAGCCAACTAATTTTCAAGCCAAACCCCATGGAAAGCACATTCAGTGGGAATATGTGAAGAGGCATGTCAATTCTCATCTTCCCATGATAAGTTTTGATAGGGTTTTCAAAAGCAAAGCTGGAGGGTTTTGGCACTTTTCTACTATTTGCAAATTTTCAGTTCTATGAAGTAGCCTCCTATTCGAGCTGATATTTCACAGCTAGATGATCATCAAGACAAAAGGATTGTTACTATCCATTATCCCTATATTCATGTGCTCCTTGTTCATTTTCAGAGCCTCGTGGTCTGATTTTCTATTTTTTTGAGATCAAAAGCAAATGCAGTTTGTTCTGATTTAACATCTGCATTTCTGACATGTTTCAAGATCGTCAACTTTGACCCATACTATCTCGTGGAGAATAATGAATGAAGGAAATCCCTCTTGCACACACACTCAATGTACCTAAATTATCTAATGTTTCCAGTGGCGGCTTCATGGGTTTTGATTTGATATTTTTTCAAAATGGTGACTTGGTGAGCTTTAATTGTTTTGAACAGATACAATTGTAGAAAAGTCTGACTAAGCAAATTTGACATTGAATATCTTGCACCTCGTGATCTATTTCTCTGACTTGTCTATTGCATTATATTCTTGTGTCAAATGTCTACATGCCTATGCATTTTCATAGCTCCAGGAGGCCATTTGACTAGTTTCCCAGGGAGATTCCAAAGGTCACCTGGCTAGTTTTGATCACTATTCAAAAATGCCAGAAAGTAGATTTTAGCAACAACCCAAATTGTTTTTACACTTCAGGAGCATTCACAAGGAACCTCAGATTAGTTCAGTATGAAAACTTGTTTGAAAATGATTTTTTTTTTAGTTGGGCCCACATGGGGACCTGGCATGCTTTATACTATTTTGGGGTTGTAAATGTTGCAATATTACAAATGAGGGCAACAATTCATTTGTAATGATTCAAAAGGTCATATGCTTACATCAAGTAGAAAAATGAATGAAAAATCACCTATACGATAGCTTTTGTTGTTGTAGACATCCATCAAAACATGAAAGATGAAGGATTTGATGTTATAATTGTGAAGTGCTATGTTGAATATGCATGCAAATGTGGAAGCATTAACATATATAGAAAAATGTGGAAGCTTTTATTGGTGAAGAAAAGTGCAGAGTATTGAGGCTGAATGGATCTGAAAACTCTCCTCAAAAGAAGAAGAAATTAAGAAATCCAAGGAAATGCTTTGTCTACTAGAGATTTAACTATTGACACAGAAAATATTTCTACAAGTCCACAGTGCAATGTTGCTCTAAGTACTCTAAATAAAAAGAGAAGAGGAACACATTATGACAGACAAACAAGAGTTGCAGAAGGTAGAATCACTTGTAAAAAATAAAATGTCAACAAGAGTGAGATAAAGCAAATTCCAAACTCCATTCGCTGATATCAAAATGTAGAGAAGGCACATCTACAAAGTTTGATAATATGGGAAGGTTGAAATCCTTGAAATTCATCACTACTAAATTGAAGACAAAGATAATAAGCCAGATTGAGCATGAGCCAGCGCATTTCCTAGAAGTTGTTTTGTGTATTGAGTTTTATCACAATATAAGGAAGAAACAAAAGATCCAAGGATTTCTAGTTTTAGGAAGCCAACCACTCATAGTCTTGAGGGATAAGTTATATTACTTAGCAAACCATTTGATGTAGAAGGTTGGAAAATATGTGCCTTTAGGATATTTTATTATTGAGAATGTGTTCTACAATGATTTCAAGGGTCCAATGGCTAGCGACTATAGCAGGCTAATCATCAACTAGTTCAATAATAAAATATGTGAGGCACTTGAAAAGTGGAAGGCCATAATAGTTGCTTGTTTTAAAAAAATAAAATAAAGATTTGCTTCAGGAATCTTTGCACAATGAAGGAATTCAGAGCTATGTCAAGATGCAAGGAAATATGGAGTCAAATATTTCCTTTAGAAGCTTTTGATCTATAGGTGAAATGCTTTGGGAAGAGAAGGGAGCGGGTGAAGTGGCCATAGAGCAAGCATTGAACTTTTCCAAGTGTGAGGAATGACCCAAAGAATGATGTAGCGCACCTTGAGAGGGCTCAAGGTTTATCATGTGAGTGTTGGAACAGGGGGTAGGAAAGGTCTATGCTGCGAATGGGCTGCTATGATCTTTAACTTAAAGGTGTCAAGTGTAATATGAAAAAGAGATCTTCATACAAAACAGAGGTGTGGAATGGCTTGTGTAGCACACAAGATAAGCTACCACGCTAGATAAAGAAGGGAGGAGTTTACGCTCATGGTGAAAATGTATCCAAATTGTTTGAATGTACACAACATGTGGAATCATCCTTCACGCCAATGTGAAAGAGGGAAATTTTCACTTGTAGAGTGTGAGGAGTGGATGCCCTGTCTGTAGCTAGATATTGATTATGGAGGCCCATGCTGCTTAACATGGACAGTTTTCACTTGTGAAAATGTATCAAAATTGTTTGAGGAAATTCTATTTAGAAAAGATCAAGAAATGTTTATGCTACAAAAGGGTAGCCAGTATGCTAGTTCGAAGCAGTCAATATGACATTGCAAAAGAATGTTCTACAAACTCCACTTGCAATGAAGTGCATCGAATGGTTTGGGATGCATTTTAAGGTTGATGAAATACATCAAATGCTTATTACATAACATGGGATTGAAAGGGATTTTGCAGTGGAGAGGGAAGTTGTTGTAAAGCATGCCACCATGGTTCGAGCATGTGAAGTAGAGCACGAACCAGAAGATGAAGATAGAGAATTTAGGGAAGAAAATTCAAATCAACAGCCAACGTTGAGAGAAAGGACATGGTCAAATCCTTACCACACCTCTCCAACCTCGCACAAGAGATGATGACGTCTGGGAAATGCCTACGAGGTGTGCAAAATTTCACCATGTGGCAAGTATTGGGCCCATGGAGGATGTGAGAGGCAAGGTTATGGAATTCATTCTGAGGCTCGATGGAATAAACAATTAAAATCTATGGTAACAATAAAATTCAGAGAACCTCTTGTGCTGGGGGGGAATTAAAGGTAAAAAGGTGCCTGTGATAAATTTTAATAGCCTGACTTATGAATTTTTAAAAAAAATTTACGCTATGTGTAAAATTTAAAGTGGTAAATCTAGGGATATGAATAAAATACTTTACCCAGGGATATTTTAAAATCCCCACTATTAAAAGCAAAGATTTTAAACTAAAATGTGTAAGGTAAAAGAAGGCACACAAGACAATGAAAATATTTTAAATATTTTCACTTCAAGGGGGTATGCAATTAAATATAAAGGAATTTTAAAGTGGGCAATAAAATAAAATGGCACTGGAGATCATTCTATAAAGTGATAAAGTATTCACTATATTAAAAAAATTATTTGCTAAAAGTGAAAAATGTAATTGTAAAATGCAGCAAAGGGGAGCTGGGTAAATAATTTTCATGAAGAGATTATTTTTCAAATATAGGGCACAAGGAAAATATTTTTAAATGAAGATGAAAAGTGAAGGGCATAGGTAAAGTAAATTTATCATTCACTTTATAAACAGAGCCTTCTTTTGCTATGAAGTGAAATAATAAAGTGCAGCTACAACATTGCAAAAAGGAAGAAATAAATAGCTTTCACGAGCAAGAATATTTTCACACTGCAGGGTAAAATGGTGTTGATTTTCATGGGGAGAGTGAATTTTCTATTGCAAAGTAGAGGAAAAGTTTGTTTTTGAAAAGGGAAGAGAGAAGAGAGAGGCTTTTCTCCAATTTATTTTTTGCTGATTAACAGTGGATGAAACTTGTAGATGTCATCAACAAATCAATTCTTGGGCTTCTTCTATTCCTTCTTATTCCCATTCTTCTCTCATTGTAAAGGTTTATGAATTTCTATATGGGTTGGGTAGATAGATAAATTTTGATTCTGAGTCGTGAATTGAATATGTGATTGTAATGTTTCTATTTCATGAGTGAATATCAGTTAGTTTGTGCAAGAAAATCATGAATTCCATCAAATTGTCTCTAAATTTGTACATATTTAGTCATATGAATTCAATAATACAAAGTATTCAAAAAATTTCATCTCAATTTCCCTGAGATTGTATTATTTGTTCATGGTTCTATTTCAAAGAAATGGTTAAATTACTTTGAGCAGATAATTGTGATTTTAAGTGTAAAGGGTGGATCTATAAGAAGAATTTGATTGACAATAGGAGTGGATTTGTTGTTGTAATGCATTAGCAGTTTAAATCCACTAATTGAAGTTCGTTTGCTAATGAAATTCTCTTTATGATTATGTACTTGACTCCATGGCCTAGAATTAGGCACTGATTTGTCATTCAGCTTAGTGCATTTCATAAACAATTCATAAATTCAAAATCATTTCAATCTCTATTGTTGGGTTTACGTTTAGTGTTGAATTATGCTTCGCAATTGATGAGTGAGTGTTGAGATACCAAGAATACAACAAGATTTGAAGTTGTCAATTCTTTCCTTGGTATATTTTCATTGGGAATTATCTACTATAAAAAGCAATGTTTATGCATAATTGGATTGAGTTTTTAGGCATTGTAAAGGGAAACCCACCTTGGTCCTACAGAGCCAGAAGTGTAGAAGATTTCATTCTTTGACTAAATCTTGTTAGTTGGCCAAATGCCTCTTTGAGTTTGAGAATAAGAACTTAGCTATTCTTTACAACTCATTAGATCGATCGATTTGGAACACCAACAAAATGGTGACTTTGTTGGGGAGAATTCTAGAAATATTTGGTTTTAGACCTTTCAGTCAAATAGTCATTGGATATTTTGATCTTATGTGAAATTAGAGATGTATCATTGTGTAGTTTGCTTCCCCATCTAAGTCACACAACCAACAAAATGGTGACTCCGCCAAGGAAAACTTTGAATGTCCAAGTGCAAACTGATAATTCACAGTCATATTATTTGCTAATCTAAATTTGGTTCAAATATTGAAGGAATTCAAACGTGGAGAAAGAAATTGTTATAGTGAACCTGAAAGTTTCATGATATGTGGTGCTCTACTGGTGAAAGGAACTCAGAAGGAGATTTATCTCTAAAAGAGCTTCATACTACTTGAAGTTCAATACTCTGTGAAGAGAGGTGGTGAATTTGTCAAAAGAACCTGATGAAGGTGTGAATACAGTTTCAAATCTACAATATTTTCAATCAGGAAGAAGAATTTTCAGTAGTTGCAACATTCCCAAGTATTATTCACTTTTGTTTTTTGAGAAAATAGTGTGTGAAAACCATATTTGAATGTCTTAGGAAAAAACTTTGGTTCCCTATTGAGTGAATTAGCACTAACAAAGGGAAAGGACAATAAAATTGAGTTTACATACTTCCATTTGCTAGATCTATCATATTGAATGCAATTGTTGTTCCATTTGAATATTTTTTCTAGTGTTCAAATATTTTCTAGTGTGGATGGTTCGAATGAATTTTTATATCCTAGGGATTTCCATCGATTTGCATTATCATATGTTTCAAGCCCAGGTTGTCACTATGTTAGCAATTATCCTAGTGATCCTTCATTTGGTCATGGTTATGATTATGCACAATTAATTAAGCCTAGATTTGCAAATATCCATGGACCACCAAACTGAAATAGCTATACCATTAGGCACCTTAATATAGATTGTCAATAAGCTTTATAATTTTGATAATCCTCAAAGATTTGACACCCCAAAGTACACAAACCCAAGAGTGAACAAGCCTAGGTTTATTTGGGAATGGAAAGTTGTGTTCAAAAGGGGAATTAAAGAGATGAGAAAAAGGCACCAAATGTCTATACAAGCCTAGTTAAGAGATAATCATATTGTATCTACTAGCTAAATTACTACACCTTTTGTTAATTCCTTTGATCCATTGTATGCTCAATTATATTTTTCATAGGTTGATTACAAGAATGAGAGTATGCCAACTCAAGTCTATAAGAATATGCCTAGATTTAATGGATACAATGTGTATGAAGGAGATGCACATGTGTCAAAAAAAATTCTAGCTTCATGTAAAAAATTTGTTTGGAGATCAGGATATGTGGATGATATTTTTTGTTAGATCTCTTGAAGCTAGAGCTAAGGACTGGTACTTAAGTTTTCCTGAGAAGTCCTTTCCCTGCTAGGATAAACTAGTGGATGCTTATAAAGAAGAATTCACAAGAGAACCTTTTGACCTTGTCACGAGGTTAAAGAAGATTAAGAAACAAGATGAAGAGTCAAGAATTTCTTTCAGTCATAGATTTGTTGTTGCTCTTTCACTAATCCCTAAGAATTTTAGACCTAGTACCCAAGATCACATTCATATGTATTTTGAAGCCTTTGAGGAGGGATCTAGTGCACTTTTAAAGGATTATAAAATATTGAGTATGCAGATGGCTTACACATTTTTAGATAATTTGGATAAAAGATGGAATGAATATGTGCAAAGTCTATTGTCCTCAATCAAGGATAAACATGCTGATGAAATTAGCAGCTGTGTGAATACAAATGATTAGATGTCTTTAGTTTTAAATATAGAAAAATGCATATTTGAGAAGGTAGAAGACAAGAATGATGTATCATTAGGTGATGAGGAAGTTGTCTTTGAGCAACCTACAAAAGAAATATGCCTAGATGAAAATTGCAGCCATATTGATGAAAGACATGATGAGATAAATGAAATATTTGAAGTTTCTTCTATCTCTTCTAAAAATGCAAAAATAGAGAGAATTTTTTGTAGCAATTGAAGGTTGCAATGATGCAAACAATTTCTTGAATGATCATCTCAGTTCAATTTTTTTTGATGATATTCTCCCTTCAAGCAATGAGTGTGATGTTGTGAAGAACAATGAGATTCCAAGTTTTTTGAGCCAAGAACATGATGAGAGATATGAACTAGATTTATTTGTTGAAGAGGACATGTGTAATTAGTAGCATTATGATACTTTTTTCCATACCAATCTTATAAGTGTGTGTGGAATTGATGAAAATTTTCATGATAATGAAATAAAGGAGCCTGATTGTGTGGAATTGATGAAAATTTTCATGATAATGAAACAGAGGAGCCTGATAATTTGAGAAATGCTTATGAGAATGTTAGTATATCAGCCACAAGTCATAAAGTATGCAATCAATTTTAGTTAGCAAGATCAACCACAAGTAGCTATAATGAAGAAACCACTGATTGTTTTCAGTTTGATAGTGAAAATGTTTATGTCTATCCTCAAGAGGATATAAATGAAAAACTCAATGAATACATCCAGTCCAAAGGTGAAATGCAAAAAGATGTAGATTGTTGTCATGACAGCCCATAAGTAAGAAAGAATGAACAAATGGACAACCTATTCTTTGTGATAGGTTGTGACCATGTTTTTGACAAGGTTGTTAGCAATTCAATCTCCTATGACTGGGGAAATCATGTTTATGACCAATCCATTGATTTTTCAGATTTTGATGATGATGACATTATAACATGTCCTGATTTACAACTTGATAATGCATTCAATTCTAGTGGAAATCAAGAAGAGGAAGTGGTTGAAAGAATGTATCAGAGCAATGATCTATTAAGTAGTGAACAAATTTCAAATTTTTTGACCACTGAATATTAGAAATGTGCACATGTGAATAACTCTCAGTTGTTATGTGTTGCCCATATTGATTTTGACAGTGATGATAATCTTCACTGTGCAAGGTATGATGTATGTTTTTTTGATCTTCCTTCCAGTTATGAACTAGTTGGTCATCATGATGATAATGTGGATGAAGACAAGAAACCATTTGGTTGTAATGATGCATTGTATGATGAGTATGAAACTGTGCATGCTGATGCAAATTCAAAAAAAAATTTGATGAATTTGAAACAACAAATGACCATGCGATTTGTGTACCCAATGAGCCAAGTTGTGGAAATTTTAATGTAGATTTGGAAAAGTGCATGTTTTCTGATTTAGATGAGCCTAGTCATGGGTCTTTTCATGTGAATGTAGATGTCGATTTCAAAGAAAAATCAAACTATCCTTCTGAACTAGAATTGCTCATTTTTTAGCAAGCTTGGGATGCTGAAGATGTTGATATGTTATGTTTAGAGGATAAAAAAGTGAGTAAAGATGAGGATAAGTTAGAAATACTTGATGATTCTCAATACCATCATAATGGAGGATAGTTACAAAGTGTTCCAATGCATGAGTGTATCTCTTTGCATACACTTGGAGATAGTTGGCATGATGTGCAAGATCTTTTGGCAAGTTCTTGTGATAGTTTCACATTTGATATGCAAGCTAGTAATCAAATTGAGCTTAATAGTACCAGCCATGTGGCAGAATGTAAGTGCTCTTTTTGCCAACTAGGAGAAGTTTTCACAAAATGTGGCAATGTGCAAAACATTGAAGAATGTTGTTTTCAGCTTGAGAATGATTTATATGATGAATATGATCAATTGTTGCCACATGATAATCCACAATTTCAGAGTATGGCTGACTTTTAGATGCATAGTGATTATGAGTATGCTGATAATTTCATATATGATGGGTGGTTGGGAGATCCCAACATGTTTAATTAGGCAGATTGCAGTGTTATTTTTAGATTATCTTCAGTGAAATGTGATAAGACCGTGTTTCCATGTGGTCTTGATCACTATCCTCAAATGTTTCCACTTGATACAAAATCAGAAAATGAAGAGTGACAGTGATGTGGCCTACATGATTTGGTTACCATGTGATAACAAAGCTAAATAGAGAGCAAGTTTCCACTTGCACAAAGGCAGTTTGATACTTGTGTTTGCAGAAATGCAGTCACTCGTGTTGTTGTGGTGTGATGGAGGCAAGGACGAGTTGAGGGAGATCAATTCTTTTAACAGATTGGTGTTTGATAGAGGTAAGAATTGACTCCCCTTTTTCATTTGGAGGCCTAGGGTCACCAAGTGAAGTTGAAAAAAGAGGTTGAATAAAGGAGCAGTTTGAGAGCACCCAATCGACTCAACATTTGGTCTACTCCCCAGAGATTTGGATTCTTGCTATGCCCGGAGGGGGCATACATCCCCAGTCAGAGCCACTATTGGGACTTTCAAATTTTTCAAATTTGAAGTGCCCATATTGAAAATTTTGCCTTTGCATACTCAAAAGTGCACCTAACAAATCTACCCAAGTGACCTACTTTTGAGGGTGATAATTTGGAGCCAATTGATTTTCAAGACAAAACTCATGGTAAGCACATTCAATGGGAATATGTGAATAGGCATGTAAATTTTCAGCTTCCCATGATAAGTTTTGACAAGGCTTTAGAAAACGAAGCTAGAGAGTTTTGGCACTTTTCTACTGTTTGCAAACTTTTAGCTCTGCGAAGTAGCCTCCTATTCAAGCTAATATTTCATAGCTAGATGATTGTTGAGACAAAAATATTGTCACTCTCCATTCTCCCTATATTCATGTGCTCCCTTTTCTGATTTCAAATCCTCATGATTTGATTTGCTATTTTTTCGAGATCAAAAGCAAATGCAGTTTGTTCTGATTTTACATCTACCTTTCTGACATGTTTCAAGGTGGTCAAATTTGACCCCTAATATCTCGTGAAGAATAATGACAGAAGGAAATAATTCTTACACACACGCTTAGTGTACCTAAATGACCTAATTTTTCCAGTGGCAGCTTCCCATGATTTGGTTTGATATTTTTTCAAAATGGTGACTTGGTGAGCTTTACTTGTTTTGAACAAATACAGTAGCAGAAAAGTCTAACTGAGCAACTTTGACATTGAATATCGTGCAGTTCGTGATCTATTTCTCCAATCCGTCTATTGCATTGCATTCTTGGGTCAAATTTCTACATGCCTATTCATTTTTATAGCTCCAAGAGATCATTTGACTATTTTCCCAAGGCGATTCTAGAGGCCACCTAGCTAGTTTTGATCACTATTCAAATATGCCAAAAAGTAGATTTTAGCAACCCAGATTGTTTTTTCACTTCAGGAGCATTCAAAAGAAACCTTGAATCATTTCAATATAAAAAATTGTTTGAAAATGAATTTTTCTTTTGTCAGGCCCACATGGTGACCCAACATGCTTTATACTGTTTTGGGGTTGTAAATGTTCCAATATTACAAATGAGGATAACAATTCATTTGTAATGATTCAAAAGGTCATATGCTTACATCAAGTAGCAAAATGAATCACAAATCACCTGTATGATAGCTTTTGTTGTTGTAGACATCCATCAAAACATGAAGGATGAAGGATTTGATGTTATAATTGTGAAGTGCTCTGTTGAATATGGAAGCCAATGTGGAAGCATTAACATATATAGAAAAATGTGGAAGATTCTAATGGTGAAGAAAGTGCATAGTATTAAGGTCAAATGGATGTGAAAACTCTCCTCAAAAGAAGAAATCAAGAAATTCAAGGCAATGCTCCATCTAATATAGATTTATCTATTGACACAGAAAATATTTCTACAAGTCCACAGTGCAATGCTGCTCTAAGTACTCTAAATAAAAAGAGGAGAGGAAGGCATTATGATAGAGAGACAAGAGCTACAGAAGGAAAAATCACTTGTAAAAAATAAAATTTCAACAAGAGTGAGATAAAGAAAATGCCAAACTCCATTCGTTGATATCAAAATGTAGAGAAAGTACATCCACAAAGTTTGATAATATGGGAAGGTTGAAATCCTTGAAATTCATCACTGCTAAATTGAAGACAAAGATAATAAACCAGATTGAGCATGATCCAGTGCATTACTCAGAAGTTGATTTGTGTATTGAGTTCTATCACAATATAAGGAAGGAACATAAGATCCAAGGATTTCTAGTTTTAGGAAGCCAACCACTCAAATTCCTGAGGGATAAGTTATATTACTTAACAAATCATTTGATGTAGAAGGCTAGACAACATGTGCCTTCAGGATATTTTCTTATTGAGAATGTGTTCTACAATGATTTCAAGGATCCAATGGCTAGTGACTATAGCAGGCACATCATTGACTAGTTCAATAATCAAAGAGGTGAGGCACTTGAAAAGTGGAAGGCCATAATAGCTGATTGTTTTAAAAAAAAGAAACAAAGAGTGTTGCTTCAAGAATCTTTGCACAGTGAAGGAGGTCGGAGCTATGTCAAGATGCAAGGAAATATGGATTCATAGATTTCCTTTGGAAGCTTTTGATCTACAAGTGAAATGATCCAGGAAGATAAGGGAGCGGGTGAAGTGGCCATAGAGCAAGCATTGAACTCTGCCAAGCATGAGGATTGACCCAAAGAATGACGTAGCACACCTTGAGAGGGCTTGAGGATTGCGATGTGAGTGTTGGCACAGGGGGTAGGAAATGTCTACTCTAAAAATGGGCTACTATCATATCTGACTTAAAGGTGTCAAGTGTGATATGCAAAAGAGATCTTCATACAAAACAAAGGTGTGGAATGTCTTGTGTAGCATAGAAGATAAGCTACCACGCTAGATAAAGAAGGGAAGAGTTTACGCTTATGGTGAAAATGTATCCAAATTGTTTGAATGTATGCAACATGTGGAAGAAACCATCACACCAAGGTGAAAGAGGGAAATTTGCACTTGCAAAGTGTGAGAAGTGGACGCCCTGTGTGCAACCAAATATTGATTATGGAGGTTTGAGCCGCTTTACATGGAAAAAAATTTCCTATGAAATGTATCAAAATTGTTTGAGGAAATTATATTTAGCATAGATCAAAAAATGTTTATGCTACAAAAGGGTAGCCAATGTGCTGGTTTGAAGAAGTCAATTTGACATTGCAAAAGAATGTTCTACAAAGTCCGCTTGCAATGAAGTGCATCAAATGGTTTGGGATGCATTTTAAGTTTGATGAAATACATCAAATGTCTATTGCACAGCATGGGATTGAAAGGGATTTTGTTGTGGAGAGGGAAGCTATTATAAAGCATGTCGCCATGATTCGAGCATGTGAAGTAGAGCACAAACTAGAAGATGAAGATAGAGGATTTATGGCAGAAAATTCAAATCAATGGCCAATGTTGAGAGAAAGGACATGGTCAAATCCTTACCACACCTCACCAACCTCACGCAAGAGATGATGACGTCCAGGAAATGCCTATGAGGTGTGTGAAATTTTTCCATGTTGCAAGTGGTGGGCCCATGGAGGATGTGAGAGGCAAGGTTATGGAATTCATTTCAAGGCTTGATGGAATAAACAATTAAAATATTTGCTAAGAATAAAAGTCAGAAAAACTCTTGTGTTGGGTGGGAATTAAATTTAAAAATGGTTTGCGTGATAAATTTTAATAGCTCGACTTATGACATTTTAAAAAAATCTTAGGCTCAGAGTACAATGTAAAGTGGTAAATCTATGGATATAAATAAAATACTTTATGCAGGGAGATTTTAAAATCCCCACTATTAAAAGCAAAGATTTGAAACTAAAATGTGTAAGGTAAAAGAAGGCACATAGGACAATGAAAATATTTTAAATATTTTCACTTCAAGGGGGTATGCTATTAAATATAAAGGAATTTTAAAGTGGGTAGTAAAATAAAATGGCACAAGAGATCATTTTATAAAGTGAATAAAGTATTCACTATATAGAATGTGTTATTTGCTGAAAGTGGAAAATGTAATTGTAAAATGCAGCAAAGGGGAGCTAGGTAAATAATTTTCACGGAGAGATTATTTTTCAAATATAGGGCACAAGGAAAATATTTTTAAATGAATATGAAAAGTGAAGGGCATAGGTAAAGTGAATTTATCATTCACTTTATAAATAGAGCCTTCTTTCACTGTGAAGTGAAATAATAAAGTGTTGCTATAGCATTGCAAAAAGGAAGAAATAAACAACTTTCATGGGAAAGAATATTTTCACATTGCATGGTAAAATGGTGTTGATTTTCACGAGGAGAGTGAATTTTCTACTACAAAGAAGAGGAAAAGTTTGTTGTTGCAAAGGGAAGAGAGAAGAGAGGATTTTATCCAATTTCTTGTTGTTGATTAACGGTGGATGAAACTTCTAGATGTCATCAACGGATCAATTCTTTGGCTTCTTTTGTTCCTTCTTATTCTCATTCTTCTCTCATTGTAAAGTGTTTTGAATTTCTGTATGGGTTGGGTAGATAGAGAAATGTTGAGTCTGAGTCATGAATTGGATATGTGATTGTAATGTTTCAATTTCATGAGTGAATATCATTCAGTTTATGCAAGCAAATCATGAATGCCATCAAATTATCTATATATTTGTACACATTTAATCATATGAATTCAATAATACAAAGTATTTAGAATTTGTCATCTCAATTTCCCTGAGATTGTATTATTTGTTCATGGTTCTACTTCAAAGAAATGGTTAAATTACTTTGAGCGGATAATTGTGATTTTAAGTGTGTAGGGTGGATCTGTAAGAAGAGTTTGATTGAAAAAAAGAGTGGATCTGTTGGTGTAATGCATTAGCAGTTTAAATCCACTAATTGAAGTTCATTTGCTGATGAAACTCTCTTTATGATTATGTATTTGATTCCATGGCCTAGAATTAGGCACTAATTTGTCATTCAGCTTAGTGCATTTCAGAAACAATTCATAAATTGAAAATCATTTCAATATTTGTTGTTGGGTTTAGGTTTAGTGTTGAATTTTGCTTCCCAATTGCTCAGTGAGTGTTGAGATACCAAGAATACAACTAGATTTGAAGTTGTCAATGCTTTCCTTGGTATATTTTGATTGAGAATTATTTGCTATAAAAGACAATGTTTGTGCATAATTGAATTGATTATTTAGGCATTGTAAAGGGAAACCCACCTTGGTCCTGTAGAGCCAAAAGTGTAGGAGATTCCAGTCTTTGAATGAATCTTGTTAGTTGGCCAAATCCCTCTTTGATTTTGAGCATAAGAAATTGGCTATTCTTTAGGACTCATTGGACCAGTCGATTTGGAAAACCAACACTTAGAATAACAAATCTATATTAATCTAAACAACTTAAGACAATGATGAAAATGATAATGCAATGCAATAGGATGAAATAAAATAAAATTAAGATGCTTAGAATAACAAATCTATATTAATCTAAAAAATTTAAGATGATATTAAAAATGATAATGCAATGAAATGATATGAAATGGAATGAACTTAAGATCCTTAGAATAACAAATCTATATTAATCTAAACAACTTAAGAAGATAATGAAAATGATAATGCAATGAAATGATATGAAATGGAATGAACTTAAGATGATAATGAAAATGACAATGCAATGAAATGATATGAAATGGAATGAACTTAAGATGCTTAGAATAACAAATTTATATTAATTTAAACAACTTAAGATGATAATGAAAATGATAATTCAATGAAATGATATGAAATGGAATGAGCTTAAGATGCTTAGAATAACAAATATATATTAATCTAAACAACTTAAGATGATAATGAAAATGATAATGCAATGAAATGATATGAAATGATATGAAATGGAATGAACTTAAGATGCTTAGAATAATAAATATATATTAATCTAAAAAACTTAAGATGATAATGAAAATGATAATGCAATGAAATGATATGAACTTAAGATGCTTAGAATAGGAAATCTATATTAATCTAAACAACATAAGATGATAATGAAAATGATAATGTAATGAAATGATGTGAAATGGAATGAAATTAAGATGGTTAGAATAAAAAATCTGTATTAATCTAAACAACTTAAGATGATAATGAAAATGATAATGCAATGAAATGATATGAAATGGAATGAACTTAAGATACTTAGAATAACACATCTATATTAATCTAAAAATCTTAAGATGATAATGAAAATGATAATGTAATGATATGATATTAAATGGAACCTAAATGATTGTATAGTGAAATGAATGATGATGGGTGTGATAGTGCACCTGTCAAAACCATAGGAACCCTGGTAGGGAGGTTAGATGGGGGAATAACATTTGCACAACCAAAAATTACTAACCATAGGCTAGAAGAAGAACTGGATGGGGGATAAATGCAATGCAATGAGAGTATAAATGAAATGAAAACCTAATGCCATTTTTCCATATTAGGAGCACTAAATTTTACTATGGCATAGGACACGATACACCAGGGTATGGAAAACCAAGACCGATTAGTGTCAAATGTGTAAGACAAACACAACAAATAGGAAAGCTATCCCAACACCCCAAAGAAACAATGGATTTGGTTGGGACTAATGTTGGAATAACCACAAGCACAAAGAATGCCCCAACATAACATAAGATTGTGAAGGCCTTAGTGGGTACTATGCACAACAACCAAGAAGATAAGATCAGAAAAAATCAAGATATGCCCCTATGTCTACTAGTCAAAGTGCAACATGATATGATGGATCATGGTGACATTGAGTAGGTATAATAGGAAGCTTGAATGATAAAAAAAATGCAAGGGCACCAAAAGATCAAAAGAAAATTCAAATATGCTTTGTCAAAGGACTAGTATGTGGATGGGATTGATGAAATCTGATTTAAAGAGGGATACATCCTATTAAGACCAATGATGGAGGATAGATTAGGTGATTAACATAACTCAGGATATTTAAGATGGATTGAACCACATGGTATTGATGGATTTTGTTTTTAGGAATCAATTGAATGGGGACACACTTGACAACACGACACACCCTAACGAAAAACCTAAGGTCTTAGGGGCTCATCAATTGATGGCCTTGCCTACGTGAAAGTGCAAAGATCTCATAGCTCAATAAAAGACTGATGATTGAACATGGATAAAGGAGGAAAGAGGACAATAGAAATTTTGAGGGATGATGAAGACTGGATAGAAAAATGTCTTGGGGGCTGATCAAATGATTAGCCTTGCCAATGTGAAACCACAGAGGCAACATAGTTTGACAAAATGGATGAAAGACAACATGAGACCTAGTGATGAAATAGACGATGAAAGATCCTAGGTGAGGATGTGAGACTGATGACATGACAACATAATATAGGCGATGAAAAGCTCATATTCAGGATAAAAGCTTAGGATTTAGGATAGTTAATCTAAATTGTCTAATTCTCAATCAAAATATAGCAAGTGACAGATAGTAGGATGTCGATGGGAGGATGGGTATGATAGGATGTGAAGCTAGGATATGCAGATAGGATAGGTGGGAGCATAAAGTAAAATGGGATGCGAGGTAGCTAATGATTAAGACCTATGCGAATGGCGCTTGTTACAAGGTTTTCACCAAATGTACTTATCCAAGGCACCACCAAGGGTGGGTTTCACCATAGGACCATTCTCTTTACTATTTCTTTTTT
>VDFB02051450.1:379808-425224 GCA_007258455.2 Sequoia sempervirens
TTTGGGACGCCCAAATGGATGAAGCACATGTTTTAGCATTGTTCTTCATGAGATAACCCTATTTGCATGAGATATGGCGTACCTTTTAGGGATACGACTTGTGCATTGCAATTGTAACTCATGTTGAGTTTACAAAGCTGATTAAAGCATATTTATCTCAAGCAAGTTAAATAGAGTTGTGATAGTTTTTATTGCAAGTTGTGAAGAAGATTGGTGAAGATAGAAGAAGCATTCTCAAGCAAGAATTGGAGCTATTGTAATTCAGAGATTGAATAATAGAATAATTCTTGGTGGAGTTTTTTCCCAAAAGGGTTTCTCCACGGTACATCTTGTGTGATCTTTCTAATATCCTATCTAGTTCTTCTATCAACTTCTCTCTTCATTCTATAATAGTAAAATTAATTAATCAAGATAATCACCCACAAAGAATATATGTAACAAAGAAAAGACTTACTTAGATCAGCAATATTAAAGTTTTACAGAGTATTAAGCTAAGAAAACACCTCATTTTTCAACATTTGGTATTAGAGCTGAGGTTGGGTAGAGTATGGAATGACTTTCTATTAAAGTTTGAAGGACTTATTGGCTTAGTGGGAGCTCTTATTATTTTAGTAATTTGATGATTTTGGAATTAAGTTTTTGTTACAATGAATTCAAGGTTAGATATTGAAAGTTTCAATGGTTCTAACTATGAAATGTGGAAAATAAAAATGGAAGATCTTCTTGAAGAAAGAGATCAGTGGTTAGTGGTTAATAATGAGACAAAGACACCTACAACTATTTCAGATGAAGATTGGGCTAAGTTAGATAAGAAGGCAAGAGGAACAATAAGGTTATGTCTAGCTGATGTTGTTCTTTTGAATGTTTCAATGGAAACCAGTGCATATAAATTATCGAAAAGAATAGGGGATTTTTATCAAACTAAGAGTCTCACCAATAAGTTGTATTTGAAAAGGAAATTGTATTCATTGAAAATGAAAGATGGTGAATCTGTTGCACAACATTTAAATACTTTCAATTTAATTCTCAATCAGTTAGCATCTGTAGATGTAAAACTAGAGGATGAGGATAAGTGCATTTTATAAATTTGTTCTTTACCAGATTCTTGGGAAAATCTAATTGTTGAAATTACTGGTAATGGTGCAGATCCAAAGATGGACAACATTATTCCTACTCTCCTATGAGAGGAGATGAGGGGGAAGTCTAAGGAGGAAATCCAAGGTGCCTTGTTTGTAAAAGGTAGGCCTAAGAAAAAGGAGCCTAAGGGAAACAAGGAAGTGAAGGGTAAGTCAGAAGGATGAAGTAAGGTAAAGTGTTGGAACTATGGGAAACTAGGACATGTGAAGAAGGATTGTAAGAACAAGAAAGAGAGTTTTGATTCTGTGAGGCCTACCCCTATGATACACCTAGTAGTTAGACTATTTTGAGTTGTGGTTATTGATTATGCTTAGAGACACTCTTGATGACATGATACTTAAACATTTGAGTTCTTATGATGATTTGACTATGGTATTTAGACATTTGAGTTCTTATGATGATTTGATTTTGATGTTGCATGCTTAATTAGATAGCTATGATGGTTGACTTAAATTTATGCTAGTTACTATGGTTGTTCAATTTGAATTTTGAAATGATGAACAAATGAAATATGTGAAAATTAAGGTAAAAAGAATTGGATATGATATGTGATTAGTGTTTGTTCCAGTTATGATATGAGATATATATGCTATGTGAAATTATGAAATTTGATTATATGAAATGATGATTCAATTGTTTTGATATATTATTTATTTGGATGGAAGCTTGTGTATATGAAATGGTGATTCAAATGTTTTGATATATGATTTATTGGACGGATTAATGTGTGCATCGAGTGTGCAAGTACACTTTCCATGGCCAATGGAAATTGGAGGTAACCTTTGGGAACCCTGAGTAAATTTACCAGTGAAGCCGAGCTATAGTCCATATGGAAGGACTATAGTTCCATTTTGTAATGTATTTTCTTTGTGATGTTATTTGTGCATGTTTGTAAAATGGTTTTAAATTCCATGTCAATCCATTTAAGTGGTGAGTTGTCCACCCAGGTGGACAAACTCGGATTTGATCCTTAGGGCACTTTTTGGGGGTTGAAAAATTGAGTTTTTAAAGTGTTTTTATTGATTTAAGGTCCCTAGGTCAAGTACCTATGGGTTAGGTACCTTTTCAGCCTATAATTTTGAGTTAGTTTCATGATTGGGCACCCCTTTTGAGGCCTTAAAGAAGTTTGGCGAAAATAAGGTTTTGAGAAGTGGGATGGGGACTAGTCCCTTTCCACTCCCACTTCTCTATGTTGTCTTGGAAGTCCCCCAAGTTCTCACACATGTGAGAGAACACATGGGTGAATGTACTTGGGAGGGATGAATGGGTGAGTGACAAGTGTCACTTCCCCATTCAAAAGAAATTCAAACTTGAATTCTATAAGAAAACTAAGAACAAGGGTTGTGGGGGTTCTCTTTTGGGCATTCTTTGTTTTGGAGTTGTGATTTTTCTTGGGAGCTCTTGGGTTGGCTTGGAAGATTGGAGAGCAAGCTTGAAGTAGGAGTTGTGCTCATTCTCATCACTTCCTTCAAAGCTTGGATTGAGGTAGGATCACCTCACTGTTGTTTCTTATGTCTTAAATTTGTAGGCTAGGTGCATATATTTGTGTATTTTGAAATGTTCTCTTTAAATTTTTTTTTGTTTTGAGTGTATTGTTGGGAAAATGGGTTGTGATGGGATAGGCTCACCCAAATTTGGGAAGAGCATCCCAAGTTTGGGGATGGTTGGAGTAGGAACCTCCATGGGGACAAGTTATTCCTCATTTAAAAGGAGAGGTTAATAAGAGGGTATGAGTACCCACATGTTGTGTGAAATGTGAATGATGGTTGGGTTGGATAAAGAAATGGGAAAGAAGGGTTGAAAACTTGGTGATTTTTATTCTTGATATTACTTTTGGGTCCCCAAAATGGAGTGTGTAGTCCACCTTCCTCCATTCCCCGTTTTGGGTTCATAATGAACTCTTTGTGATGTGAAAATCCCTTTGGGTGGGTGTGTATGTTTTTGTGTGTATCTTGTGTGTTAATGTATTTGGATTGCATGAATGTACCTGGTTCCCAAGGTGCCTCCTAGCTCGAGGGTGGTTGGTTTTCCAACCAAAGGTTGGGAGGTGAGCTTCCCATTGGCCTCTAGAGAAAAGTTTGGTGTGTCTTTTGTAGGTTGAAGTAAAACATGAAAGTTGTAGTTTTGGAAAGAGCTCACAACTTTTGGGAGTAACTACATTCCTTGGTGGATGGAATCTGATATTATTATTTCAAGAGAACTCAGCCCTTCTTGATACTTGCTGTTAGAAACATTTAAACAAACATTTTGTATTGCATATTGTGAGGAAAATAAGTGTTCATCATTTTAACATAGTTGCACATACAATGTTGCAGTAGAGTTTCTTTGAATATAGTAGTTGAGGGACTGTCTTTATTTATTTTGCATTGTAAGCAAGGTATGTAATGAACTTAAGTAAATCATGTAAAAGAAAAAGAAAGAGATGTATATGTAACTTTTGAGAAAGCAACTTTTATTCTATTTTGAAAGTAGAAAAAGAAAAGAAATACTTATATTTTATGCTATGAGTTTAAGAAAGAAAGCTTGTATATTGAGAAAAATATAAATGTATATTTTGTTATGTTGAAGAGCCTCAAATATATATGACTATTTGTGATGTTAGAATTAACAGGTGTTTTACTTCAAGTATTCATTCAATATGGACAAAATCGTAAAATAATTTTTCTATTCTATTCTTGATGAAACATGTTGCTTATTAAGCATTTATTCATTTTCAATATACCTAAAAATATAGAAGGGTAAATAGCATTCTGTTCTACCAGTTTAAGGAAAGAAACAAGGAAATAATGTTAGTATTTTGTTCAAAACATTCATGGATGTTTTTCCCTTAAAAGCAAAACTGTATTTTCTTTTAGAGGTCTTTCTCTCTGCTGCTTTTCTCTACTGCTTTACATGGTGGTATTTCGGCCTTACAAAATATCAAGATAATCTATCCATAGCAGTAAACTTAGTGGCATGGCAAGCATAGACAGGTAGATAGATGGCATAGAAATTTCACGCATTCAATACTTCTACACTATTAAAAGAAATAGGGATGTATCTGTATTTAAGAAATCTGAGAAAATTTATTGCATTGAGATTTTGTGAGAGGAATAAAAAATAAATAAAAATAAAGAAATAAATGAGAACAGAGGAGAATAATATAAAAGTATATACAATACAACATTACATTGTCGAAAGCAGTAAATGAGTATTGCCTCAGATATACGCACAACATAATATTCTCTTGCGCAACCATAAGTAGACAAATACATTGGGGTTGGAAGTCACCTATTTCCTAAAACAAAGCACTTGTTTAGCTCATGATGTTGCGAACAGGTGACTCAGTTTATACTTCCCTCCTATTGAGTATTTAGAATAGCTAAGTAAATTAGAATAGGGGAAAATAAAATTTTGATACAGGAAAGAAAACGGAAACCACCACATGTTATTCTGTCCAGCTTAAACCTAAGAAAAATTGTCAAAAATATATCTATATACACTCATAGACAAACCCTTGTGTCGTGAAGCAAAAAGGGAAGTCTTTGCTTCCTTGTGGAGGATGACTCAATGCCATATAGAGTTTGATCCGAATTTGGCCGCTGTTGTTTGAGATCTGTAAGGGGGAAATGAAACATTGTGTTAACCTTGGACTCGTTACTCCCCCAGTGCTTTCCTTCGACCTGCTCTCCCCATGGCCGCCGCCTTAAAATCATGAGGGTGTGTAAACTGTTGCGATTAGGGTTCCTTATTTCCTTTCTTTCCAAACTTAAAATGGACACCACACAAACTTGCAATATCATTTATGGAATCCGCAAATTAGGTTGAATGCAATTCTAAGCAAAGCCCTCCATGTGGAGTTATACAAAAGAAAAATGGATAGTGTTATTATTGTTACTTTGACAACTACAAGTTGAGGCGAGTGATTTTACTCATAACATTGTCGATGTCATAAATATACATTGGTATAAGCAATTGACATATGTGCACAGCGGTGCTTACGGGAGAATATAAGAGGTCTGTCCAATGTAGTTAGCATTATTTTCATGTCAACATTTTAATAATATGCAGAATCAAAATGTGTGCCCTCTTGTAAATATCGTCCACTTTGAGTGATAGTGTTTCACAAAATTTTAAGACTATGACATAAATGAATAAATAAATAAAAACAGCCATGCAACGCATCACACATTGGAGCTAGTGTTGAATGACGTAGGAAACAAAATAAAAATAATACATTAAAAATCCCATCTAAGGCCCTACATCGACCCCACTTGAGAGGCCCCTTTAATTTATCGTGGTAAACTCTAAGTTTGAATATTCCTTCTATAAGGAAGGGGGAATATATCCCCGTACTCTTAGAAAAGACCCAATTAAATTAAAAATTATTATATCCATGAATAAAGGCTAACACTTCTAGGAATTCTAGTAAAATAAATGCATTTCCTCTTTATGTGTTCCTCTTTTCTTCCTTTTAAAAGAAATGAACTATATGCATATAAAGAAATTAATATGTAATTATTGATACATGTTTATTATTTATTTTATCTTGTAATTTTACTTTTCCCTTTCCTTTTTAAAAAAATAAATAAATCTATTTTCTTTAGGAAAATAAGAGTAAATATAAATATGATATTATTTACTTATTTACTTATTTAGTTAAGTGTAAGTAATTAAATAAACTAATAATAATCATGAAATTAAATAAATAAATAAGGAAATTAAT
Organism: Sequoia sempervirens; assembly: GCA_007258455.2. NCBI lineage: Eukaryota > Viridiplantae > Streptophyta > Pinopsida > Cupressales > Cupressaceae > Sequoia > Sequoia sempervirens. The sequence continues at coordinate 385,651 of VDFB02051450.1, forward strand.
CGTTAGAAAATATTGTAAATATCTCATTCACTATAGTATTTGAGCTTCAAGGTGGAATGTTAAATGTAGCCTCCTTCGTTATTGTCAAGGTGATTTGGAAAAGTAGGGTTAACGAGTTAAATAATGCTCCATCAATTAATCCATAGGATTAATAGTAAATCAAATTGATGATATTTATATGATTCTTTCCAACGTGAGAACCCTTATCAAGGAGGTCTATCAAGGAAATTAGATTTCATGTGAAAGTGTGTGTCAAACTTTTGATTGATAGTAAGGGGTCTAGTAAACCCTATGTTTGGAGTCAACCCAAATTCATTTATGTCCCCTTAGCCACTCTCGGGAGGCATGGCAATGATGATGTTGCACGAGCTATGTCACCTAATGTGCATTGTAAGTACTATGCACATGTATGATTGTTAAAAGTTAGTATATTATATTATTGTTCAAAAAATAAAATAAAATAAAATAAATTGTTAGTTGCATTTTTTTTACCTAGTGTAAAATATGGCATTACAAATTCTTCTACAGAGAAGTCCTTGGATAATAGTAATGATGCATTGGTTATTTCAACTAATATTGTTTGTGATAACTCTTTGCTTCATGTTTCAAAGTAATCTTCATAGAGAGGATGGTAGTCGCAATGCCATAAGTAACTCAATACCACGGTTCAGTGGGAGTTGTTGGAAGTGACTTGGATGCATCATTGGTAAGGTTATCTCCATGTGATTAGAGATATGATTTCTTGGTTTAGACTATATTTGTTATTGATGTCATGGTTTACTCTTGATATGCATTTAGAGTTTGGCATATTACATGGTTCTCTTGTGACTAGGATGTATAAGTATGTTATGGTGCATGAGATCTCCTAAGAGGAGATGTTTTGGTTAGATCATGGATGTCATGTTTATGTTCCCGATTCATGATTGGAGCTTTGACAATGATCTTGTGTAGTTCTCTTAAGTTTTGGGTACATTAATCATTTGCTTGATTACTTCATGAAAGTGTTTTGTTGCATTTGGAGTTTGGCATGGATTGGTTGGTTATAGGTCCTCATGGATACTTGGAGAAATAGGTGAGGTTGGAGTTCTCTTATGGTAAGAGACATTTTTTGGAATGGTTACTTGTAAGAAAAAATTTTCAATAGAAAAGACTGAGGAGTCTACACCTTGGTTGAATGTGAATTCAACACACTTGGTGGTTTAGCATACCTCTAAAGAGGTGGTTTGGAAACAGAGACTTGGGAAAGGTAATGGTTTGGTTGATAATGGGAAGGTATTAATTGAGAAAGTTAACACTTTAATTAATGTTATAGGTTATCTTATGAAACCATATAGATAAGTTCTCTTGGTTTTAATCATTTGCTTGGAAGCTTCATGATTATGTAGGTTACATTTGAAGTTAGCATGGTTTGATTAGTTGGTGCAAGAAGGCCATTGGCCTTGAGTCTTGTACTTGTTTTATTATTCCTTATTTAGAATAATTGCAATGTATAATGTCAAGTGGGAGAATGTTGGAAATAGGATGCCATTTAATTGCAAATCCTAAACATTAATTATTTCATGTATCTCCTAGATTCTTGGAATGTGTTCAACAACACTAAGATTAGGATGAGATTAATTATTTGGATGAAATAAATCATGAAATTGGCATTTGTAGTTATTCCTAAATAATAGGAGCATGTGGGTGCACAAATGGTAAGGTGAAATTCACCTTGTATTCAGTTAACTATACAGAGTAACAGTTAACACTTCTAAATGCATGTAAAGATCCTAGGAGTTAGGATTTGATGTTTGCATGCTTGAAGTTTAGTTAAGTTAAGCTAAGTTGGTTAAGTTAAGTTGTTGTTAAGTTAAGTTCAGTTTAGTTTAGTTTTAGTTTAGAATTTAGTTTAGTTTAGCTTCAGTTTTTAGTTTTAGTTTTAGTTCTTAGTTTAGTTCAAGTTTAGTTATGGTTCAGTTATCTTTCGTTGCATGCAAGTGCATGTGCATGCATGTTGGTTATTTTGAGTTGCATGTAGTTAGCTTTAGTTAACTTGGAATGCATGGCTAATAACTTGAGTTGTATGATAGATAACAGGGACTACCTCTAGTTAACAAGGGATGACCATTCTTGCATGAATGGTGTTGAGTCAATGTTTCAGTTAACTATAAAGCACTTGGAGCTAACTTGGGCGCCCAAGATGCTTTATTGGATTTACCTCTAATGCATGATAAGATATTTTTGAAGACTCAGTTAAGTAGGACCTTTGATGGGCACCAACTTTGAGGAAGAGCTTTGGAATTATCAACAGAATGAAGGTTGAGTTGTAGCTTTAGTTTGGGATGCCCAAATGGATGAAGCACATGTTTTAGCATTGTTCTTCATGAGATAACCCTATTTGCATGAGATATGGTGTACCTTTTAGGGATAGGGACTTGTGCATTGTAATTGTAACTCATGTTGAGTTTACAAAGCTGATTAAAGCCTATTTATCTCAAGCAAGTTGAATAGAGTTGTGAGAGTTTTTATTGCAAGTTGTGAAGAAGATTGGTGAAGATAGAAGAAGCATTCTCAAGCAAGAATTGGAGCTATTGTAATTCAGAGATTGAATAATAGAATAATTCTTGGTGGAGTTTTTTCCCAAAAGGGTTTCTCCACGGTACATCTAGTGTGATCTTTCTAATATCCTATCTAGTTCCTATATCAACTTCTCTCTTCATTCTATAACAGTAAAATGAATTAATCAAGATAATCACCCACAAAGAATATATGTAACAAAGAAAAGACTTACTTAGATCAGCAATATTAACGTTTTACAGAGTATTAAGCTAAGAAAACACCTCATTTTTCAACATCTACTCCATTATGACATGAAGTACCTTTCTCCAAAGCGCCTTGATGGTGTCTATTTCAAAATAGCTATTGGAAATTTTGACTAGTTTCATTTTTTCCTTTTCCTTCTTAGGGAATTTGATTACCGCTTCGTCAGAAAACATTCTGTCGCGATAAAAATTCACACCCTCTGTGGAAATTCCAGTCACCTCTCCTATAATTTTCTCATTCAATTTCACCTTTCTCCCAAACAGGATTATTTCTCCATTGTTCCAATTCTTCTCAAAATAGTCTGTAGCCATAGTATCAGGCCTATGAATTTTTTCCATAAATAGAACCAGACAACCTCTTACAACCTACTTCCATAGCTTAGCATTCCTTGTGTGCACCTCATAGCTATTTGGCTCAACTCTTTCCTTGTCCCCCCCCATTTTTGTTTGCACCTTGCTGCAGACTCTACCAGTGCCAAGCACCTGTTGCAATTTTACACATCAATTCCAATGAACCCACAAAGCTTGTTGCTTTTTCTTCCTAGCTAAGTAATATGACACGACCCCATCAAATCTCTTTATTTCAATGTACTTAGCCCTTTTCCCTTTAATCATTAAATATATTTTCCTCTTTGCCATGCGTAACATCATAATCTAATAAGGCCCTGACTTCAGCTCCCAAATCCCTAAAATTTTACCACGTGTTCAATCCTTGCCTCTTTACCCCCTCATTCGCAAAGTAATTCACCATGCTATTAGCTTCCCTATAGACGTGTGAAACTTTAACTTTTTCAAAATTTTCTAGAATAGAATTTGCTTCATCAATCCAATTATTTATCATCTAGGAGGGGGGGTCCTACCTAGGAGACAGTCAATGATGTTTTTAGAGTCCCCTTAAAGCCATAAGTATTTTATATTCAAATTATGAGCTAAATTTAAAACTTGAAAAGATCTTATAGCCTCCACCACATGGTTGGTTTGATGACCTAGGGAAATGACCACAACTACCATAAAGTTACCATTTGAGTCCTTAACGCACCTCCATTTCCGGCCATCCACAGATTTCGCTTTGCAGCGCCATCAAAGTTGGCCTTAGACCAGCCATTTGAAAAAAAGGTCCAACACACACCCTCCCTATTTATTTTTTGATTATATCAAATCCTATCTTTATTCTCCTAATCTTAAATTTATAAACCAAAGCTAAATTTATCAACCTTTGATAAATTTAATGAGTTGATTAAACTTCAATCCTAGTTCACTCACATTCACTCCACTTCATCTCTCCATAAAACCTCATGCATGTTCTTTCTAATTTCTCAATAACCCTCATCCATTGATCTCATATCCCTAAAATTTATAAATCATCCATCATTGATCATTCAATCCCTCCTTGAATTTGCAACAAAACTATACTCATTTTTCATCTATCTTTTTCTACACAATATTATGCTAAGGTTTTATGAGCAATCCACATATCATCATAATACAACAATTTTATACAAGTTACAATGGAGTAAGGTAATGAATTTTTTGATGGAGGTAAATTAGATAATATTAGCTTGATATACATTATTATTGCTTTCACTTTGATGTACACGTTCTTCATTGAATTTGTATTCTTGATTATTATTTTTTCCTATTTTATTGAATTGGTCGATCATCAATTTAACCTATTAACAAAAGTTCCTTTGAAAGTTCATTGTATTCGAATTTCAACATTTTCTTTAGATTTTCCTCAAATTGTTATATTTCAATCATTGGGTTGGACTATCAAATGGAATCCACATGATAGAATAATTTCCAAGATTGTAGTCCTTAGAGTAAGATTTCAAAAATGTATAATTTTGAATGTTCTAATTTCAATATTATATTTAATTTATATTTTCTAGTGAAAATATGGTTTTAATCAAACATCAAGGTATTTTTCCATGCATAGGGAAAAAATTGAAAAATAGCTTTACTTTTCAAAATATATATATATTGGTGAGTTCGTTTTTGGCTTTGATTGTGTGATAATTTTTTGCATCAAAAAAATTATCACACAATCAAAGCCATAAACCATCTCAACAATTTTGACATGGATTGTGAAAACTTGATATCACTGAAATATCTATACACTATATATTGGTGTCATTGCTTCAACATAATAAATACTATATAGAAAATATTATGCATTATGAAACAAAACTATGTCTTAGTTATAATAAATCTCACATCAAAACTAATAATAATTAAACTATGCAACAAAAATATAAAAGTATATATGTATTTATTAGCTTGTCCCATAATTCTAGTAGCTTAGAAAATCTAAGAAATTGATACAATACTATTTATGTTCCATCTTCACACAAACAAGTTGTAACTAGGTTATAATCATGTTAAATGCATTGAAGTGATCAACTATAGAATCACCATATACCATCATCAATGTGTTTAATTTAATTTTATCTATATAATTTCTAAAATTATTTTTCATAGTAATAAAAATTACCTACTAAATCCATATAAGGCTTCTCATCTTCTTATCCAATAATAACTAATTATCCATTGCCACTGAAACTAGTTTGTTTTTAGATATTACAATTCATTAATCTTAATCTATGATAATATTCTTAATAGTTATATATTGTAAGTAAAAATTAGTTCCATTAAAATTTTCTTTCTAATTTAGATGTGCTTTCCATCTTCCATAAAACAAAGATACACTCTAGACATGCTCCTACTCATACTAGGATTAGTTTAAAAAACCTTCTTACTACTACCTAGAACCTAAGTTCATTAGGCTCTACTACCAAATAAGAGGAAGTTAAGATGTGAATCTGATTCCTACACTAATGAAGGAGGATATATATACAAAAAATGTTAGCTAAAATAATTTATAGGAAATACATAATGTAATAAAATCATTCTCCATAGTACAATAATTTATATTGAGGAAACCCTTTCAATAATAATATTAGTTAGAATACAATTTAGAGAAGGTCCCTTCATAGGAGACACCACCACTAAAATATGGAGTAATATTGATAGAATAACAATACCTAAAAAAGGTAAAATATTTAAACTCCATCTCAAGAACCCAATAAATAGAGAAATTGATACATGAAATTGTAGAAACCTAAAACTGTTATCTTCACCTAATCATTTGTTCCATCCAACCATCAGTTGATTCATTCATTCATTTGTATCCTAGAACCTTGTCATCTAATCATCCTATCACATCACTTTATTTATTCATTCATCACCTAGATCCTAATTTCATTCAATTACCATCTAGCTTATTCAACATATCATCACCTAGCAAACACACATCAACACCTTATCTCCTAGAACCCCTAATTTGTAATAGTTTAATTAATAATTTTTATGTTATTTAATTAAATTTGGCTAATATTATTCATCCATTCGATAAATTAATTATCCATTTATTTATCCATATTTATCGATTTAATTATTTATTTATCCACACATTATCTATTAATAAATTAATTTAATATCAATTTTGACCTCATGTGCACCAATAATTCACTTAATTCCACCTCATCAATTCACTCAAACTTGATCCTAGTCTCTTTCATCAATCCAATATAACTTCACTCATCCATGTAGTAGTCAAATCTCCATGATTCTCTAATGCATTTAGTTAATTCCTCCATATAGACAACTAACTTATTAAGCATATCTTTTAACTCCACAATCACATTGGGTTGAAATTTTATAAATATGTTAATTAAAAATTAAACAATTCTAAACTACTCCATGAATGCCACATCTCCTCATTAGTCCCTAATCAGGGGTCAAATCTTAGATTTCAAATTCAATCCTAGTCATTCATCAAATCCTTTTACAAATCTACAAATCAAACTCATCTCTCATCATCCATTAAGCATTCATTTTTAACCCAAGCTATATCAATTTGATATCCATGGAATGCTAATTTGATGCTAGCGAATTGAGCACTCACATATAAAGTGAGAAAAAAATTACATTCAAATCAATTGAAGGTTTATATGTGTTTTATTTGAGTCTTTAATTGATTTTAACTTGATGCTACAGTAAGAGAGGGGGACCAACCACATCAAGGCTCCAGGTCACAGAGAGTCGAGAGAAAAGGGTTACCCTAACTTACCTCACTCTAAAGGGATGTTTTGGGGTGAGGACCAAGAATGGAGAGCACTATGAAGTAGTCCATAGGTACTCTCTCCTGAGGAGTTTCAAACAAAAGGAGTCCATAGCCCCGTATAACTATGAAGTTGCACAAAGTACACCAAAGGCCCTTAGACCAATGATGGAAAAATCCCATAGGATGTAAGCACCTTACAGAATTGTAGACCTGCAAGAAGGAATTCCCCAAAGCACTCTCTCATGAAGGAAGCCCAGTGTAAGGGGACTCCGTAGAGTTGGACTAGAAAGTGGCTTCACAGGCACATCTGCAAAGAAATAAGTCAAACCATAGATAAAACATGCCAGAAAACAAAAAGCATCCACATAGGAAAGCGAGCAGATAGTCATGCAGACAATCAAAAAATTGAAATACTTTCAAAAGGGTCCTTGGGAACCATTCAAAAGGAGAGGGGTCATTGCAAGGAACACATTGTTTGAAAGTGCAAGAATGTTTTTTTCGCAAATCGATTCAATATCAAGGAATTCTTTTCGAAAGATATTCACTTTATGTGCAGGTGAATTTCCTAGTCTAAGATTGCAAAATGAAACAAAATAAAAAACAAAGAAAACACTATAACACCTCAAGATTGGACTAGTTGAATTCAAACAAAAATAGAAGAAAATGATACTTTTTTACCTTGCTTGAATTGTTGACTTGGTTGGCCCTTTTGGTAGTCAATTTGTGTGCTCCTTGATTAGCAAAATGGCATGTAACCTAATGAAAAATGAAGCTAAGGTGATGGAGAATGCAATGGTGAATGTGGGTAGTTGCTCAGATGCAAGGTGAAAGCTCAAAGTAGGTGCAACAATGGAGGTATGCTTGGTTGTGTGTGAGTGCTTGAATTAGCTAAGTGTTTGCTTTATTGAGTGGTTGTCCAAATGAGGGAAAATTCATCACTTTTTGGGGAAGTTCCTCCAAATGAATGGAGGGCTGAGATGCATCCAAGGTGGAGAGAATCAATGGCTAGGGTGAGTTGAGAACTCACAAGCCATCTCATGATGACATGTGTCAGATGAGGTGGACAAAAGGAGATAAAGTGGAGGTGAGGTGGAGGTACTAGGAAGTACCTTGGGAATGGACAAGAGCTCCTCATAAATGAGGTCATTCTCCACATGTACCTTGAGAGGACAAGTGAGGAATTAAAAATTCCTCACAAATCCTCATGGGGATGAGAAAAGGAATTAAAAATTCCTTATAATGCATGGGGGAATAAATGTGAATTTTAAATTCACATGGGGAAGAGGATGAATTCTCCAAAAGGAGAAAGAATTTAATAATAGTTGACTAAGGACATATGCCATAAATGGCATGAGGATTAGGTTAGCTTAAATTAGTGATTAAGGTTGTGCAAATGCAGGATTAGCTAGGCTAATGGAGGATTAGGGACAAGTGGAAAATTATGGAGGATGTGACCCTAATGATGATTAGGGATGTGTACACCTAATCATAGATTAATTAGATTAATATGGATTAAAAGGAGATTATGGAGGATGTTGACATGAGGAGAGAGAAGAAAGTGAATTAAAAATTGATTTAATTCATTTAGATAAAGTGACTAAATTAAATAAATTAACCCTTTATTTAATTTAGAGAGCAATAAGGTAAGGTATTTAATTGATCAATTAAATACCTTAGGGTATATTAAGCTGGGATGAAATATTAACCAAATAATAGATTATTTAATTAATATGGCTTAGGGATGCAGGATAGAGAAATGCAAGGGTGAATTTGACCATATGGGAGTGGTCAAATTCAGGTGTCTACATTTTGCCCCTCTTTGAAATACTATTAGAATAACATTGTTTTGAAGAAAAAGGAAGTGTAGGCAACTTGATAGAAGAAAAGAATATTAGATGATGCCTCAGTATTGCAGGAAAATGGATAGGGAAGAAGAATGTAGAAATATTGAAGGGTATGCCCCCTTGAGAGGGTAGATGGGGATGAAAAGGGGCCTTGGGTGATTTCTCGATATGGAGAAATAGAGGGTACTGCACAATAGAGCATGAAAAACCATGAAGAATGAATTTTGAATAGAGGAAAATGGGCATACAGGGTGCAAATGGTAGACCTCATAAGGAAAAGGGGGAAATGAATTAAAAAAGGTTAATTAAAGTGTAAAAATTACCCAAAAATTAAAAGGCTAAATAGGGTCAAAATTGAAAATTATAAATAGTAAATCTGAAAATTCACTATTAACCTAATTTTCATTTGTACACTTGTCATTGTATGATTGAACAAGAGAGATAGAGAGAGAGTGACAATGATTGCTGACAAGATGAGTGATGTGGAGGGTGACGATGAGCTGATCCACCAGAAAGATGAAGTGCACGCCTACTACTATGAGCAAGTTGTACCTCACCAGGTAGGACTCGAATCTTTACTTCATAATTTGATTTTTGTTTTTAGCACATGTTTTAATGTCTAGGTGGGTAGCTAGGCCAGTCAGGTTTTCCATAGAAGGGCATATTTTCCCTTATAGTGTAACACATTTGCTCGTCCAACAAATTGGAAAGGGAAGGGGCAGGTGTGTATCCTGTAGGGGAAAATACAGTGGGAGAGGGGCGATTGTGAAATTGACTCCCTCTGAAAAGGGTGATCTTGCACACATAGGGGTAGATGGGAAAGGGGACAGGTGATCATGTAATCTCCAAAGGGGGAAAAGGGAAAGCACAAAATTAGACAGGGGTGAATATGCCCTAGATGGGTGATAGCGAAATCACCTTTCGGGAGAAAGGGAAGATGCAAATCTACCCAATAGAGAAATGGGTGGATACGAATCTGCCCCTTGGGAAGAAAGGTGAATGTAAATTTTCCACTTTGGGAAGAAAAAGGGCAGGGGCAAGTTCCCGCTCTCCCATGGGGGAAAAGGAGAACACAAGCTTGCCTTTAGGAGAAAAAGGGAGAATTTGTACCCAAGAAGAAAAGGGGCAGGTGCACTTGGAGAATAAGAAAATGCATGAAAAGAAACCATAGGGGAGAATGTGCAAGCCTGACAGGTGAACACACTAGAAAAGGGAATATGAGAACCCACCTTACACAAAGGCGAATTCACCAAATCGAGGTAAGGGTGGAAAAGAAAGAAGATAGAAATGAAATGTTAGAAATTTTGATAGAATGTTTGGTAATGGATGAAGAGTTTCAAGACACTAAGGATGTGGGAGAGGTACTTGGCTTTACTTGATACTTGGCTATACTTGAGGTGATGTAGGAGGCTATGACCCAAGATGACCACGCGATGCTTGATCAATTGGGACTATTGCATATGTTGGGATATCCCAACATTGGGGAACACAAACCTTTGCTGATAGCATTGATGGAGTGGTGGAGCTCAAAGAAATCCACTTTCCATCTCCTGACAGGGGAGATGATACTGGCCTTGGAGGACATATGGTGGATCCTGAGACTGCCAATTCAAGGACACCTGGTTAGTGTGATGTCCACCCATCTAGTGGAGAGGAGCCTATGAGCATTCTCTAGAGATGTAGACCTTCTAATCTGAGGGAAGGAGTTCGATATTGATGCATGCCTAGGAGTAGTGAGAGCACCACTACCTCTATATCTATGTGGACTTATCAGTGGGATCCTCCTTCCTAATAGGAGTGGTAGATTTTTCAGCCTCAAGATGATTGAGGTTGTTAGGCACATTGTGGAGAGGAGAGATAGAGTCTTTGCATGGGGGCCATGTGTAATGGCTTAGCTGTATTGGGACATGCACTTGGTGTGTTATAGGTGAGCGCTGAGTGTGACCCACATCACCCTACTCTAGGTATGGGCTTGGGAGCACATGAGAGTTGTACGACTATACATTCTAATTGTTGGAGCTATAGATGAGACTCTTCCAGTGGATTATTGGTGGGCTTCCGAGTATGGATGGAGGCTAGATTACCAGGAGGTATGGAGCCTAGAGTTTTGGTGGAGGTAGACTGATGGGATGGGAGATGGGGACATCATCTGGAGACCCTATATGGGGCGATATTTTTAGGGATGGCGGGAGGATGATAGGCTATGGAGGGCCTATCTATTTTCCAAATGCTATTTAATAGGTAGAGACCCATTTATCATAGACCTACATAGGCTGGACATGGTCACCTATCAGTATGGGCTATAACAAGACATTCCTTTAGGGCCACAGATGTTTTAGAGGATCAATAGGGAGTCAGGGCTGATATGGGGGTAGAGGATTACAACTAAGTACACCTGACAAATGTGGGAGGTAGTCCCAATTACTATATGGACATGGAGGAGAGGGTTGGAGGATGCAAGCATGGCAATACGATATGGAACATGGTGGGTCTAGCAAAGGCCTGGGAGGATTACAACGATGCACTTGATTGTACTAGATGTGGGTTTTGGGGATGAGGAGGAGAAGCCTAAGTCACAGAGGAGGAGATGGGTTGGAAAATAGAAGGGAGCAGAGGTGACACAAGAGGAGGGGGTTCTAGTTGTGGAGATGGAGGGGGAAGAGAGAAAGAGGGCTATAGTGCTGATAGGGATCGACTCCAGACAGAGGTGGAGAAACTGTAGGGAGAGGCACAATGGTTATAGGAGGAGAGGGATGACCTACAAGATGCTAGGGATAGGGTGATGATCAAGGTAGCAGGGGAGATAGGAGAGCATATATAAGGGATCCAAAGGGAGAGGAAGGAGCTTCAAGTGGAGAGGGATGACTTGCGGAGGTAGTTGGAGGAGGCATGGGGGGTGAGAGGAGTCGATGGTTGAGGCTAAGGAAGATATAGGTGAGAGAGATACACTAAGGAGGGAGATGGATGAGGCCATGGAGAGGGTAGGGGTAGTAGAGGCCCGAGCATAGAGTTTGAGCAAGATGTGGCCATGAGGAGGATCTAGTAGATAGAGTCCTAGCTAGAGTCCATGAGGCTAGAGCAGGTGGCATGGGAATAGGAGAGGCAGATGATACAGGGATAGTGGGATAGGTACAGGATGGAGAGGGACCAGCTATGGACACAGGTTGGTATGGATGCACATGCCATGACTGAGGTTGGGTATTGGATGGGAGCTTACTTCTTAGTTGTACTAGACCCAGCACAGAGAGTACCTCCATTCGTGCCACTAGCATCACATAGACCAGCTCCCTCCCTTTCAATGCAGACTCACACCAGGGGATACAATGAGTACAAAGAGACCCCTCCTCATAGCTGAGGACCAATTTTAGACTCCCCATAGTGATCTGATGTCGGGAGCAGTGGATAGATGGAGAGGGGATGACACATGATTCCAATTTTAATAGCTAGAGGGTGGACATTTTGTACACATAGGAAGAGACTTCATAGATTCTTTTTTACTAAGGATTACTCGTATTCATTCATTCTTTATTCTTTATTGATTCAGGACACTGTGACATGTCAGATGTAGTCATTTTTATTCTATTATTTCCTTGCATTGGTACGGTTATTTGATGGACTATGGACTTTTATTACGAGTTGTTATGGAATTTTGTGGAATTTTATGATGGTTGATAGAATCTTTATTATGGATTGTTGATGGACTTTATGATCTTTTTATTGTGGACTATGACAGACTTTGATGGACACTATATTTTTTGATACATATATATATATGATGCGATGGACATTGACGATGTTATGTGATGTTGTGGATATTTATTGTGCTCATGTGTATGATTATTATTGTGATGTATGCATGTGATTATTGTGGTTTATTCCTATTGTACATGTATGATGTGGATGAGATGCATTGTGTCTAACACCTTTTGATGTAGGATGTGATGTGACATGATTTATGATTTTATGATGTATGCTATGGACATGATACTAATGGTGGTGTGTGATGCAGGTGGTGATGCAATTTTGATTTATGATGCATGCATATGAAATATGATATGATGAATTATGTATGGATTATTGACTACATTGTAATGGTTAATTATGTATGTATGATGTGACATGAAAATGCAATGTAAATGCAAGGTATGTAATGTAAGATAAATGTAATGTATGTAGCGAAATGAACTAAGATGTTCAGAATAATAACTCTAAGAAACTACAAATGATAATGATAATGGAATTAATATTCTTAGTGATGGGATATTCAAATTTTGCAAATTTGAAGTGCCCATATTGAATATTTTTCCTTTACATACTCAAAAGTGCACCTAAGAAAATCTGCCCCCAAGTGACCTACTTTAGAGGGTCATAATTTGGAGCCAACTAATTTTCAAGCCAAACCCCATGGAAAGCACATTCAGTGGGAATATGTGAAGAGGCATGTCAATTCTCATCTTCCCATGATAAGTTTTGATAGGGTTTTCAAAAGCAAAGCTGGAGGGTTTTGGCACTTTTCTACTATTTGCAAATTTTCAGTTCTATGAAGTAGCCTCCTATTCGAGCTGATATTTCACAGCTAGATGATCATCAAGACAAAAGGATTGTTACTATCCATTATCCCTATATTCATGTGCTCCTTGTTCATTTTCAGAGCCTCGTGGTCTGATTTTCTATTTTTTTGAGATCAAAAGCAAATGCAGTTTGTTCTGATTTAACATCTGCATTTCTGACATGTTTCAAGATCGTCAACTTTGACCCATACTATCTCGTGGAGAATAATGAATGAAGGAAATCCCTCTTGCACACACACTCAATGTACCTAAATTATCTAATGTTTCCAGTGGCGGCTTCATGGGTTTTGATTTGATATTTTTTCAAAATGGTGACTTGGTGAGCTTTAATTGTTTTGAACAGATACAATTGTAGAAAAGTCTGACTAAGCAAATTTGACATTGAATATCTTGCACCTCGTGATCTATTTCTCTGACTTGTCTATTGCATTATATTCTTGTGTCAAATGTCTACATGCCTATGCATTTTCATAGCTCCAGGAGGCCATTTGACTAGTTTCCCAGGGAGATTCCAAAGGTCACCTGGCTAGTTTTGATCACTATTCAAAAATGCCAGAAAGTAGATTTTAGCAACAACCCAAATTGTTTTTACACTTCAGGAGCATTCACAAGGAACCTCAGATTAGTTCAGTATGAAAACTTGTTTGAAAATGATTTTTTTTTTAGTTGGGCCCACATGGGGACCTGGCATGCTTTATACTATTTTGGGGTTGTAAATGTTGCAATATTACAAATGAGGGAAACAATTCATTTGTAATGATTCAAAAGGTCATATGCTTACATCAAGTAGAAAAATGAATGAAAAATCACCTATACGATAGCTTTTGTTGTTGTAGACATCCATCAAAACATGAAAGATGAAGGATTTGATGTTATAATTGTGAAGTGCTATGTTGAATATGCATGCAAATGTGGAAGCATTAACATATATAGAAAAATGTGGAAGCTTTTATTGGTGAAGAAAAGTGCAGAGTATTGAGGCTGAATGGATCTGAAAACTCTCCTCAAAAGAAGAAGAAATTAAGAAATCCAAGGAAATGCTTTGTCTACTAGAGATTTAACTATTGACACAGAAAATATTTCTACAAGTCCACAGTGCAATGTTGCTCTAAGTACTCTAAATAAAAAGAGAAGAGGAACACATTATGACAGACAAACAAGAGTTGCAGAAGGTAGAATCACTTGTAAAAAATAAAATGTCAACAAGAGTGAGATAAAGCAAATTCCAAACTCCATTCGCTGATATCAAAATGTAGAGAAGGCACATCTACAAAGTTTGATAATATGGGAAGGTTGAAATCCTTGAAATTCATCACTGCTAAATTGAAGACAAAGATAATAAGCCAGATTGAGCATGAGCCAGTGCATTTCCTAGAAGTTGTTTTGTGTATTGAGTTTTATCACAATATAAGGAAGAAACAAAAGATCCAAGGATTTCTAGTTTTAGGAAGCCAACCACTCATAGTCTTGAGGGATAAGTTATATTACTTAGCAAACCATTTGATGCAGAAGGTTGGAAAATATGTGCCTTTAGGATATTTTATTATTGAGAATGTGTTCTACAATGATTTCAAGGGTCCAATGGCTAGCGACTATAGCAGGCTAATCATCAACTAGTTCAATAATAAAATATGTGAGGCACTTGAAAAGTGGAAGGCCATAATAGTTGCTTGTTTTAAAAAAATAAAATAAAGATTTGCTTCAGGAATCTTTGCACAATGAAGGAATTCAGAGCTATGTCAAGATGCAAGGAAATATGGAGTCAAATATTTCCTTTAGAAGCTTTTGATCTATAGGTGAAATGCTTTGGGAAGAGAAGGGAGCGGGTGAAGTGGCCATAGAGCAAGCATTGAACTTTTCCAAGTGTGAGGAATGACCCAAAGAATGATGTAGCGCACCTTGAGAGGGCTCAAGGTTTATCATGTGAGTGTTGGAACAGGGGGTAGGAAAGGTCTATGCTGCGAATGGGCTGCTATGATCTTTAACTTAAAGGTGTCAAGTGTAATATGAAAAAGAGATCTTCATACAAAACAGAGGTGTGGAATGGCTTGTGTAGCACACAAGATAAGCTACCACGCTAGATAAAGAAGGGAGGAGTTTACGCTCATGGTGAAAATGTATCCAAATTGTTTGAATGTACACAACATGTGGAATCATCCTTCACGCCAATGTGAAAGAGGGAAATTTTCACTTGTAGAGTGTGAGGAGTGGATGCCCTGTCTGTAGCTAGATATTGATTATGGAGGCCCATGCTGCTTAACATGGACAGTTTTCACTTGTGAAAATGTATCAAAATTGTTTGAGGAAATTCTATTTAGAAAAGATCAAGAAATGTTTATGCTACAAAAGGGTAGCCAGTATGCTAGTTCGAAGCAGTCAATATGACATTGCAAAAGAATGTTCTACAAACTCCACTTGCAATGAAGTGCATCGAATGGTTTGGGATGCATTTTAAGGTTGATGAAATACATCAAATGCTTATTACATAACATGGGATTGAAAGGGATTTTGCAGTGGAGAGGGAAGTTGTTGTAAAGCATGCCACCATGGTTCGAGCATGTGAAGTAGAGCACGAACCAGAAGATGAAGATAGAGAATTTAGGGAAGAAAATTCAAATCAACAGCCAACGTTGAGAGAAAGGACATGGTCAAATCCTTACCACACCTCTCCAACCTCGCACAAGAGATGATGACGTCTGGGAAATGCCTACGAGGTGTGCAAAATTTCACCATGTGGCAAGTATTGGGCCCATGGAGGATGTGAGAGGCAAGGTTATGGAATTCATTCTGAGGCTCGATGGAATAAACAATTAAAATCTATGGTAACAATAAAATTCAGAGAACCTCTTGTGCTGGGGGGGAATTAAAGGTAAAAAGGTGCCTGTGATAAATTTTAATAGCCTGACTTATGAATTTTTAAAAAAAAATTTACGCTATGTGTAAAATTTAAAGTGGTAAATCTAGGGATATGAATAAAATACTTTACCCAGGGATATTTTAAAATCCCCACTATTAAAAGCAAAGATTTTAAACTAAAATGTGTAAGGTAAAAGAAGGCACACAAGACAATGAAAATATTTTAAATATTTTCACTTCAAGGGGGTATGCAATTAAATATAAAGGAATTTTAAAGTGGGCAATAAAATAAAATGGCACTGGAGATCATTCTATAAAGTGATAAAGTATTCACTATATTAAAAAAATTATTTGCTAAAAGTGAAAAATGTAATTGTAAAATGCAGCAAAGGGGAGCTGGGTAAATAATTTTCATGAAGAGATTATTTTTCAAATATAGGGCACAAGGAAAATATTTTTAAATGAAGATGAAAAGTGAAGGGCATAGGTAAAGTAAATTTATCATTCACTTTATAAACAGAGCCTTCTTTTGCTATGAAGTGAAATAATAAAGTGCAGCTACAACATTGCAAAAAGGAAGAAATAAATAGCTTTCACGAGCAAGAATATTTTCACACTGCAGGGTAAAATGGTGTTGATTTTCATGGGGAGAGTGAATTTTCTATTGCAAAGTAGAGGAAAAGTTTGTTTTGCAAAGGGAAGAGAGAAGAGAGAGGCTTTTCTCCAATTTAGTTTTTGTTGATTAACGGTGGATGAAACTTGTAGATGTCATCAACAAATCAATTCTTGGGCTTCTTCTATTCCTTCTTATTCCCATTCTTCTCTCATTGTAAAGGTTTATGAATTTCTGTATGGGTTGGGTAGATAGATAAATTTTGATTCTGAGTCGTGAATTGAATATGTGATTGTAATGTTTCAATTTCATGAGTGAATATCAATTAGTTTGTGCAAGAAAATCATGAATGCCATCAAATTGTCTCTAAATTTGTACATATTTAGTCATATGAATTCAATAATACAAAGTATTCAAAATTTGTCATCTCAATTTCCCTGAGATTGTATTATTTGTTCATGGTTCTATTTCAAAGAAATGGTTAAATTACTTTGAGCAGATAATTGTGATTTTAAGTGTAATGGGTGGATCTATAAGAAGAATTTGATTGACAATAGGAGTGGATTTGTTGTTGTAATGCATTAGCAGTTTAAATCCACTAATTGAAGTTCGTTTTCTAATGAAATCCTCTTTGTGATTATGTACTTGACTCCATGGCTCAGAATTAGGCACTAATTTGTCATTCAGCTTAGTGCATTTCAGAAACAATTCATAAAATTCAAAATCATTTCAATCTCTATTGTTGGGTTTACGTTTAGTGTTGAATTATGCTTCCCAATTGATGAGTGAGTGTTGAGATACCAAGAATACAACAAGATTTGAAGTTGTCAATTCTTTCCTTGGTATATTTTCATTGGGAATTATCTACTATAAAAAGCAATGTTTATGCATAATTGAATTGAGTTTTTAGGCATTGTAAAGGGAAACCCACCTTGGTCCTACAGAGCCAGAAGTGTAGAAGATTTCATTCTTTGACTAAATATTGTTAGTTGGCCAAATGCCTCTTTGAGTTTGAGAATAAGAACTTAGCTATTCTTTACGACTCATTAGACCGATCGATTTGGAACACCAACAAAATGGTGACTTTGTTGGGGAGAATTCTAGAAATATTTGGTTTTAGACCTTTCAGTCAAAGAGTCATTGGACATTTTGATCTTATGTGAAATTAGAGATGTATCATTGTGTAGTTTGCTTCTCCATCTAAGTCACACAACCAAAAAAATGGTGACTCCGCCAGGGAAAACTTTGAATCTCCAAGTGCAGACTGATAATTCACAAAGTCATATTATATGCTAATCTAAATTTGGTTCAAATATTGAAGGAATTCAAACTTGGAGAAAGAAATTGTTATAGTGAACCTGAAAGTTTCATGATATGTGGTGCTCTACTGGTGAAAGGAACTCAGAAGGAGATTTATCTCTAAAAGAGCTTCATACTACTTGAATTTCAATACTCTGTGAAGAGAGGTGGTGAATTTGTCAAAAGAACCCGATGAAGGTGTGAATACAGTTTCAAATCTACAATATTTTCAATCAGGAAGAAGAATTTGCAGTAGTTGCAACATTCCCAAGTATTATTCACTTTTGTTTTTTGAGAAAATTGTGTGTGAAAACCATATTTGAATGTCTTAGGAAAAAACTTTGGTTCCCTATTGAGTGAATTAGCACTAACAAAGGGAAAGGACAATAAAATTGAGTTTACATACTTCCATTTGCTAGATCTGTCATATTGAATGCAATTGTTGTTCCATTTGAATATTTTTTCTAGTGTTCAAATATTTTCTAGTGTGGATGGTTCGAATGAATTTGTATATCCTAGGGATTTCCATCAATTTGCATTATCATATGTTTCAAGCCCAGGTTATCGCTATGTTAGCAATTATCCTAGTGATCCTTCATTTGGTCATGGTTATGATTATGCACAATTAGTTAAGCCTAGATTTGCAAATATCCATGGACCACCAAACTGAAATAGCCATACCATTAGGCACCTTAATATAGATTGTCAATAAGCTTTATAATTTTGATAATCCTCAAAGATTTGACACCCCAAAGTACACAAACCCAAGTGTGAACAAGCCTAGGTTTATTTGGGAATGGAAAGTTGTGTTCAAAAGGGGGATTAAAGAGATGAGAAAAAGGCACCAAATGTCTCTACAAGCCTAGTTAAGAGATAATCATATTGAATCTACTAGCTAAATTACTACACCTTTTGTCAATTCCTTTGATCCATTGTATGCTCAATTATATTTTTCATAGGTTGATTACAAGAATGAGAGTATGCCAACTCAAGTCTATAAGAAGATGCCTAGATTTAATGGATACAATGTGTATGAAGGAGATGCACATGTGTCAAAAGTTTTTCTAGCTTCATGAAAAAAATTTGTTTGGAGATCAGGATATGTGGATGATATTTTTTGTCAGATCTCTTGAAGCTAGAGCTAAGGACTGGTACTTAAGTTTTCCTGAGAAGTCCTTTCCCTACTGGGATAAACTAGTGGATGCTTATAAAGAAGAATTCACAAGAGAACCTTTTGACCTTGTCACGAGGTTAAAGCAGATTAAGAAACAAGATGAAGAGTCAAGAATTGCTTTCAGTCATAGATTTGTTGTTGCTCTTTCACTAATCCCTAAGAATTTTAGACCTAGTACCCAAAATCGCATTCATATGTATTTTGAAGCCTTTGAGGAGGGATCTAGTGCACTGTTAAAGGATTATAAAATATTGAGTATGCAAATGGCTTACACATTTTTAGATAATTTGGATAAAAGATGGAATGAATACGTGCAAAGTCTATTGTCCTCAATCAAGGATAAACATGTTGATGAAATTAGCAGCTGTGTGAATACAAATGATCAGATGTCTTTAGTTTTAAATATAGAAAAATGCATATTTGAGAAGGTAGAAGACAAGAATGATGTATCATTAGGTGATGAGGAAGTTGTCTTTGAGCAACCTACAAAAGAAATATGCCTAGATGAAAATTGCAGCCATATTGATGAAAGACATGATGAGATAAATGAAATATTTGAAGTTTCTTCTATCTCTTCTAAAAATGCAAAAATAGAGAGAATTTTTTGTAGCAATTGAAGGTTGCAATGATGCAAACAATTTCTTGAATGATCATCTCAGTTCAAATTTTTTTGATGATATTCTCCCTTCAAGCAATGAGTGTGATGTTGTGAAGAACAATGAGATTCCAAGTTTTTTGAGCCAAGAACATGATGAGAGATATGAACTAGATTTATTTGTTGAAGAGGACATGTGTAATCACTAGCATTATGATACTTTTTTCCATACCAATCTTATAAGTGTGTGTGGAATTGATGAAAATTTTCATGATAATGAAACAAAGGAACCTGATAATTTGAGAAATGCTTATGAGAATGTCAGTATATCAGCCGCAAGTCATAAAGTATGCAATCAATTTTAGTTAGCAAGATCAACCACAAGTAGCTATAATGAAGAAACCACTGATTGTTTTCAGTTTGATAGTGAAATTTTTTATGTCTATCCTCAAGAGGATATAAATGAAAAACTCAATGAATACATCTAGTCCAAAGGTGAAATGCAAAAAGATGTAGATTGTTGTCATGACAGCCCATAAGTAAGAAAGAATGAACCAATGGACAACCTATTCTCTGTGACAGGTTGTGACCATGTTTTTGACAAGGTTGTTAGCAATTCAATCTCCTATGACTGGGGAAATCATGTTTATGACCAATCCATTGATTTTTCAGATTTTGATGATGATAACATTATAACATGTCCTGATTTACAACTTGATAATGCATTCAATTCTAGTGGAAATCAAGAAGAGGAAGTGGTTGAAAGAATGTATCAGAGCAATGATCTATTAAGTAGTGAAAAAATTTCAAATTTTTTGACCACTGAATATTAGAAATGTGCACATGTGAATAACTCTCAGTTGTTATGTGGGTTGGGGCCCTAGCTCGGTTGGCTAAATCTTTCCTGTTGCAGGAGGTTGGTCACGAGGTCTAGTCTCCCCCACCCCCGTGGTACCGGAGGGCGTGTCGAGCCAGCGCCGCCGGTCACGTTAAAAAGTTTACCAGGCAGCACTGCAGTTTATATGGGGTCGTGCTACCCGATTCCTGCAGTCTAAAAAAAAAAAAAAAACTCTCAGTTGTTATGTGCTGCCCATATTGATTTTGATAGTGATGATAATCTTCACTGTGCAAGGTATGATGCATGTGTTTTTGATCTTCCTTCCAGTTATGAACTAGTTGGTCATCATGATGATAATGTGGATGAAGACAAGAAACCATTTGGTTGTAATGATGCATTGTATGATGAGTATGAAAGTGTGCATGCTGATGCAAATTCAGAATTTTTTTTGATGAATTTGAAACAACAAATGACCATGCGATTTGTGTACCCAATGAGCCAAGTTGTGGAAATTTTAATGTAGATTTGGAAAAGTGCATGTTTTCTTATTTAGATGAGCCTAGTCATGGGTCTTTTCATGTGAATGTAGATGTCGATTTCAAAGAAAAATCAAACTATCCTTCTGAACTAGAATTGCTCATTTTTTAGCAAGCTTGGGATGCTAAAGATGTTGATATGTTATGTTTAGAGGATAAAAAAGTGAGTAAAGATGAGGATAAGTTAGAAATACTTGATGATTCTCAATACCATCATAATGGAGGATAGTTACAAAGTGTTCCAATGCATGAGTGTATCTCTTTGCATACACTTGGAGATAGTTGGCATGATGTGCAAGATCTTTTGGCAAGTTCTTGTGATAGTTTCACATTTGATATGCAAGCTAGTAATCAAATTGAGCTTAATAGTACCAGCCATGTGGCAGAATGTAAGTGCTCTTTTTGCCAACTAGGAGAAGTTTTCACAAAATGTGGCAATGTGCAAAACATTGAAGAATGTTGTTTTCAGCTTGAGAATGATTTATATGATGAATATGATCAATTGTTGCCACATGATAATCCACAATTTCAGAGTATGGCTGACTTTTAGATGCATAGTGATTATGAGTATGCTGATAATTTCATATATGATGGGTGGTTGGGAGATCCCAACATGTTTAATTAGGCAGATTGCAGTGTTATTTTTAGATTATCTTCAGTGAAATGTGATAAGACCGTGTTTCCATGTGGTCTTGATCACTATCCTCAAATGTTTCCACTTGATACAAAATCAGAAAATGAAGAGTGACAGTGATGTGGCCTACATGATTTGGTTACCATGTGATAACAAAGCTAAATAGAGAGCAAGTTTCCACTTGCACAAAGGCAGTTTGATACTTGTGTTTGCAGAAATGCAGTCACTCGTGTTGTTGTGGTGTGATGGAGGCAAGGACGAGTTGAGGGAGATCAATTCTTTTAACAGATTGGTGTTTGATAGAGGTAAGAATTGACTCCCCTTTTTCATTTGGAGGCCTAGGGTCACCAAGTGAAGTTGAAAAAAGAGGTTGAATAAAGGAGCAGTTTGAGAGCACCCAATCGACTCAACATTTGGTCTACTCCCCAGAGATTTGGATTCTTGCTATGCCCGGAGGGGGCATACATCCCCAGTCAGAGCCACTATTGGGACTTTCAAATTTTTCAAATTTGAAGTGCCCATATTGAAAATTTTGCCTTTGCATACTCAAAAGTGCACCTAACAAATCTACCCAAGTGACCTACTTTTGAGGGTGATAATTTGGAGCCAATTGATTTTCAAGACAAAACTCATGGTAAGCACATTCAATGGGAATATGTGAATAGGCATGTAAATTTTCAGCTTCCCATGATAAGTTTTGACAAGGCTTTAGAAAACGAAGCTAGAGAGTTTTGGCACTTTTCTACTGTTTGCAAACTTTTAGCTCTGCGAAGTAGCCTCCTATTCAAGCTAATATTTCATAGCTAGATGATTGTTGAGACAAAAAGATTGTCACTCTCCATTCTCCCTATATTCATGTGCTCCCTTTTCTGATTTCAAATCCTCATGATTTGATTTGCTATTTTTTCGAGATCAAAAGCAAATGCAGTTTGTTCTGATTTTACATCTACCTTTCTGACATGTTTCAAGGTGGTCAAATTTGACCCCTAATATCTCGTGAAGAATAATGACTGAAGGAAATAATTCTTACACACACGCTTAGTGTACCTAAATGACCTAATTTTTCCAGTGGCAGCTTCCCATGATTTGGTTTGATATTTTTTCAAAATGGTGACTTGGTGAGCTTTACTTGTTTTGAACAAATACAGTAGCAGAAAAGTCTAACTGAGCAACTTTGACATTGAATATCATGCAGTTCGTGATCTATTTCTCCAATCCGTCTATTGCATTGCATTCTTGGGTCAAATTTCTACATGCCTATTCATTTTTATAGCTCCAAGAGATCATTTGACTATTTTCCCAAGGCGATTCTAGAGGCCACCTAGCTAGTTTTGATCACTATTCAAATATGCCAAAAAGTAGATTTTAGCAACCCAGATTGTTTTTTCACTTCAGGAGCATTCAAAAGAAACCTTGAATCATTTCAATATAAAAAATTGTTTGAAAATGAATTTTTCTTTTGTCAGGCCCACATGGTGACCCAACATGCTTTATACTGTTTTGGGGTTGTAAATGTTCCAATATTACAAATGAGGATAACAATTCATTTGTAATGATTCAAAAGGTCATATGCTTACATCAAGTAGCAAAATGAATCACAAATCACCTGTATGATAGCTTTTGTTGTTGTAGACATCCATCAAAACATGAAGGATGAAGGATTTGATGTTATAATTGTGAAGTGCTCTGTTGAATATGGAAGCCAATGTGGAAGCATTAACATATATAGAAAAATGTGGAAGATTCTAATGGTGAAGAAAGTGCATAGTATTAAGGTCAAATGGATGTGAAAACTCTCCTCAAAAGAAGAAATCAAGAAATTCAAGGCAATGCTCCATCTAATATAGATTTATCTATTGACACAGAAAATATTTCTACAAGTCCACAGTGCAATGCTGCTCTAAGTACTCTAAATAAAAAGAGGAGAGGAAGGCATTATGATAGAGAGACAAGAGCTACAGAAGGAAAAATCACTTGTAAAAAATAAAATTTCAACAAGAGTGAGATAAAGAAAATGCCAAACTCCATTCGTTGATATCAAAATGTAGAGAAAGTACATCCACAAAGTTTGATAATATGGGAAGGTTGAAATCCTTGAAATTCATCACTGCTAAATTGAAGACAAAGATAATAAACCAGATTGAGCATGATCCAGTGCATTACTCAGAAGTTGATTTGTGTATTGAGTTCTATCACAATATAAGGAAGGAACATAAGATCCAAGGATTTCTAGTTTTAGGAAGCCAACCACTCAAATTCCTGAGGGATAAGTTATATTACTTAACAAATCATTTGATGTAGAAGGCTAGACAACATGTGCCTTCAGGATATTTTCTTATTGAGAATGTGTTCTACAATGATTTCAAGGATCCAATGGCTAGTGACTATAGCAGGCACATCATTGACTAGTTCAATAATCAAAGAGGTGAGGCACTTGAAAAGTGGAAGGCCATAATAGCTGATTGTTTTAAAAAAAAGAAACAAAGAGTGTTGCTTCAAGAATCTTTGCACAGTGAAGGAGGTCGGAGCTATGTCAAGATGCAAGGAAATATGGATTCATAGATTTCCTTTGGAAGCTTTTGATCTACAAGTGAAATGATCCAGGAAGATAAGGGAGCGGGTGAAGTGGCCATAGAGCAAGCATTGAACTCTGCCAAGCATGAGGATTGACCCAAAGAATGACGTAGCACACCTTGAGAGGGCTTGAGGATTGCGATGTGAGTGTTGGCACAGGGGGTAGGAAATGTCTACTCTAAAAATGGGCTACTATCATATCTGACTTAAAGGTGTCAAGTGTGATATGCAAAAGAGATCTTCATACAAAACAAAGGTGTGGAATGTCTTGTGTAGCATAGAAGATAAGCTACCACGCTAGATAAAGAAGGGAAGAGTTTACGCTTATGGTGAAAATGTATCCAAATTGTTTGAATGTATGCAACATGTGGAAGAAACCATCACACCAAGGTGAAAGAGGGAAATTTGCACTTGCAAAGTGTGAGAAGTGGACGCCCTGTGTGCAACCAAATATTGATTATGGAGGTTTGAGCCGCTTTACATGGAAAAAAATTTCCTATGAAATGTATCAAAATTGTTTGAGGAAATTATATTTAGCATAGATCAAAAAATGTTTATGCTACAAAAGGGTAGCCAATGTGCTGGTTTGAAGAAGTCAATTTGACATTGCAAAAGAATGTTCTACAAAGTCCGCTTGCAATGAAGTGCATCAAATGGTTTGGGATGCATTTTAAGTTTGATGAAATACATCAAATGTCTATTGCACAGCATGGGATTGAAAGGGATTTTGTTGTGGAGAGGGAAGCTATTATAAAGCATGTCGCCATGATTCGAGCATGTGAAGTAGAGCACGAACTAGAAGATGAAGATAGAGGATTTATGGCAGAAAATTCAAATCAATGGCCAATGTTGAGAGAAAGGACATGGTCAAATCCTTACCACACCTCGCCAACCTCACGCAAGAGATGATGACGTCCAGGAAATGCCTATGAGGTGTGTGAAATTTTTCCATGTTGCAAGTGGTGGGCCCATGGAGGATGTGAGAGGCAAGGTTATGGAATTCATTTCAAGGCTTGATGGAATAAACAATTAAAATATTTGCTAAGAATAAAAGTCAAAGAAACTCTTGTGTTGGGTGGGAATTAAATTTAAAAATGGTTTGCGTGATAAATTTTAATAGCTCGACTTATGACATTTTAAAAAAATCTTAGGCTCAGAGTACAATGTAAAGTGGTAAATCTATGGATATAAATAAAATACTTTACGCAGGGAGATTTTAAAATCCCCACTATTAAAAGCAAAGATTTGAAACTAAAATGTGTAAGGTAAAAGAAGGCACATAGGACAATGAAAATATTTTAAATATTTTCACTTCAAGGGGGTATGCTATTAAATATAAAGGAATTTTAAAGTGGGTAGTAAAATAAAATGGCACAAGAGATCATTTTATAAAGTGAATAAAGTATTCACTATATAGAATGTGTTATTTGCTGAAAGTGGAAAATGTAATTGTAAAATGCAGCAAAGGGGAGCTAGGTAAATAATTTTCACGGAGAGATTATTTTTCAAATATAGGGCACAAGGAAAATATTTTTAAATGAATATGAAAAGTGAAGGGCATAGGTAAAGTGAATTTATCATTCACTTTATAAATAGAGCCTTCTTTCACTGTGAAGTGAAATAATAAAGTGTTGCTATAGCATTGCAAAAAGGAAGAAATAAACAACTTTCATGGGAAAGAATATTTTCACATTGCATGGTAAAATGGTGTTGATTTTCACGAGGAGAGTGAATTTTCTACTACAAAGAAGAGGAAAAGTTTGTTGTTGCAAAGGGAAGAGAGAAGAGAGGATTTTATCCAATTTCTTGTTGTTGATTAACGGTGGATGAAACTTCTAGATGTCATCAACGGATCAATTCTTTGGCTTCTTTTGTTCCTTCTTATTCTCATTCTTCTCTCATTGTAAAGTGTTTTGAATTTCTGTATGGGTTGGGTAGATAGAGAAATGTTGAGTCTGAGTCATGAATTGGATATGTGATTGTAATGTTTCAATTTCATGAGTGAATATCATTCAGTTTGTTGCAAGCAAATCATGAATGCCATCAAATTATCTATATATTTGTACACATTTAATCATATGAATTCAATAATACCAAGTATTTAGAATTTGTCATCTCAATTTCCCTGAGATTGTATTATTTGTTCATGGTTCTATTTCAAAGAAATGGTTAAATTACTTTGAGCAGATAATTGTGATTTTAAGTGTGTAGGGTGGATCTGTAAGAAGAGTTTGATTGAAAACAAGAGTGGATCTATTGGTGTAATGCATTAGCAGTTTAAATCCACTAATTGAAGTTCATTTGCTGATGAAACTCTCTTTATGATTATGTATTTGATTTCATGGCCTAGAATTAGGCACTAATTTGTCATTCAGCTTAGTGCATTTCAGAAACAATTCATAAATTGAAAATCATTTCAATATTTGTTGTTGGGTTTAGGTTTAGTGTTGAATTTTGCTTCCCAATTGCTCAGTGAGTGTTGAGATACCAAGAATACAACTAGATTTGAAGTTGTCAATGCTTTCCTTGGTATATTTTGATTGAGAATTATTTGCTATAAAAGACAATGTTTGTGCATAATTGAATTGATTATTTAGGCATTGTAAAGGGAAACCCACCTTGGTCCTGTAGAGCCAAAAGTGTAGGAGATTCCAGTCTTTGAATGAATCTTGTTAGTTGGCCAAATCCCTCTTTGATTTTGAGCATAAGAAATTGGCTATTCTTTAGGACTCATTGGACCAGTCGATTTGGAAAACCAACACTTAGAATAACAAATCTATATTAATCTAAACAACTTAAGACAATGATGAAAATGATAATGCAATGCAATAGGATGAAATAAAATAAAATTAAGATGCTTAGAATAACAAATCTATATTAATCTAAAAAATTTAAGATGATATTAAAAATGATAATGCAATGAAATGATATGAAATGGAATGAACTTAAGATCCTTAGAATAACAAATCTATATTAATCTAAACAACTTAAGAAGATAATGAAAATGATAATGCAATGAAATGATATGAAATGGAATGAACTTAAGATGATAATGAAAATGACAATGCAATGAAATGATATGAAATGGAATGAACTTAAGATGCTTAGAATAACAAATTTATATTAATTTAAACAACTTAAGATGATAATGAAAATGATAATTCAATGAAATGATATGAAATGGAATGAGCTTAAGATGCTTAGAATAACAAATATATATTAATCTAAACAACTTAAGATGATAATGAAAATGATAATGCAATGAAATGATATGAAATGATATGAAATGGAATGAACTTAAGATGCTTAGAATAATAAATATATATTAATCTAAAAAACTTAAGATGATAATGAAAATGATAATGCAATGAAATGATATGAACTTAAGATGCTTAGAATAGGAAATCTATATTAATCTAAACAACATAAGATGATAATGAAAATGATAATGTAATGAAATGATGTGAAATGGAATGAAATTAAGATGGTTAGAATAAAAAATCTGTATTAATCTAAACAACTTAAGATGATAATGAAAATGATAATGCAATGAAATGATATGAAATGGAATGAACTTAAGATACTTAGAATAACACATTTATATTAATCTAAAAATCTTAAGATGATAATGAAAATGATAATGTAATGATATGATATTAAATGGAACCTAAATGATTGCATAGTGAAATGAATGATGATGGGTGTGATAGTGCACCTGTCAAAACCATAGGAACCCTGGTAGGGAGGTTAGATGGGGGAATAACATTTGCACAACCAAAAATTACTAACCATAGGCTAGAAGAAGAACTGGATGGGGGATAAATGCAATGCAATGAGAGTATAAATGAAATGAAAACCTAATGCCATTTTTCCATATTAGGAGCACTAAATTTTACTATAGCATAGGACATGATACACCAGGGTATGGAAAACCAAGACCAATTAGTGTCAAATGTGTAAGACAAACACAACAAACAGGAAAGCTATCCCAACACCCCAAAGAAACAATGGATTTGGTTGGGACTAATATTGGAATAACCACAAGCACAAAGAATGCCCCAACATAACATAAGATTGTGAAGGCCTTAGTGGGTACTATGCACAACAACCAAGAAGATAAGATCAGACAAAATCAAGATATGCCCCTATGTCTACTAGTCAAAGTGTGACATGATATGATGGATCATGGTGACCTTGAGTAGGTATAATAGGAAGCTCGAATGATTAAAAAAATGCAAGGGCACCAAAAGATCAAAAGAAAATTCAAATATGCTTTGTCAAAGGACTAGTAGGTGGATGTGATTGATGAAATCTGATTTAAAGAGGGATACATCTTATTAAGACCAATGATGGAGGATAGATTAGGTGATTGACATAACTCAAGATATTTAAGATGGATTGAACCACATGGTATTGATGGATTTTTTTTTTAGGAATCAACTGAATGGGGACACACTTGACAACACGACACACCCTAACGAAAAACCTAAGGTCTTAGGGGCTCATCAATTGATGGCATTGCCTACGTGAAAGTGTAGAGACCTCATAGCTCAATAAAAGACTGACGATTGAACATGGATAAAGGAGGAAAGAGGACAATGGAAATTTTGAGGGATGATGAAGACTGGATAGAAAAATGTCTTGGGGGCTGATCAAATGATTAGCCTTGCCAATGTGAAACCACAGAGGCAACATAGTTTGACAAAATGGATGAAAGACAACATGAGACCTAGTGATGAAATACACGATGAAAGATCCTAGGTGAGGATGTGAGACTGATGACATGGCAACATAATATAGGCGATGAAAAGCTCATATTCAGGATAAAAGCTTAGGATTTAGGATAGTTAATCTAAATCGTCTAATTCTCAATCAAAATATAGCAAGCGACGGATAGTAGGATGTCGATGGGAGGATGGGTATGATAGGATGTGAAGCTAGGATATGCAGATAGGATAGGTGGGAGCATAAAGTAAAATGGGATGCGAGGTAGCTAATGATTAAGCCCTATGCGAATGGCGCTTGTTACAAGGTTTTCACCAAATTTACTTATCCAAGGTGCCACCAAGGGTGGGTTTCACCATAGGACACATTCTCTTTACTATTTCTTTTTTGGGATTTTTTATTTTTACATTTTTTTTTTTTGTATTTTTCTTGATTTTTTACTATTTTTGGTATTTTTCAGGTAGGATAACCTAACTGACTTAGGCATAAAATCATTTTAGGTACATGATGTTGTTGGGTTCTTCCAAGGGTTCCTCCTCAAGTTTTGCAAGTTGATATGCCCCAGAACCATATTTTGTGATGACAACATATGGACCGAACCAATTTGCTTCAAATTTTCCTTTCTTTTTCTCGATCCTACTGGGTACGATGATTCTCTTTTAGGACTAGATCACTAATGTTGAATTGGTGGGGACAAACCTTATTGTTGTAACTTCTCCTAAGATGGTGTTGATATGCTTGGAGATGGTTATAGGCCTTGATGTGTTTCTCATCCAGAAGTTTAAGCTATCTTAACCATGTGACTCATGCATCTTCATCACTGATTAAATTCTTGAGAGAGACACAAAGTGATGGGATCTCAACTTCAATCGATAAGATGACGTCTGCACCATAAACGAGGGAATATGGGGTAGCTCCAATGGGGGTGCAGATGGATATGCGGTATGCCTAAAGGGTGGGATTGAGGTGAAGGTGCCAATCTTGACCAGTATCGTTGACAACCTTTTTAAGGATTTTGATAAGGGTCTTGTTTGTTGCTTTAGCTTGGCCATTACCTTGGGGGTAATAGGGGGTTGACCGATGATGTTGGATATGATATTTCTCACAAAGGTGCTTCATATATTGGTTTTTGAAAGGCTTTCCATTGTTGGTGATGATAGTAGATGAGATACCATATCTGTAGAGAATATGGTAGAGGGTGAATTTGGAAATCTAAATACTAGTGATTTGGGAGAGTGGAATTGTTTCCACCCACTTAGTGAAGTATTCAATGGTAGTTATGATAAAGGTATGACCATTGGATGAGAAGGGATAAATCTTTCCAATTAAATCAAGACCCCATTGTGAGAAAGGCCATAGTGCAATGATAGGCTAGAGATCTTGTGCAGAAGCATGAATTAGATCTATGTGATATTGACACGGTTCACATTTCTTGATGAACTCACAAGCCTCATGTTCCATAGTTGGCCAATAATACCTTGCTCTAAGAATTTTATTTTCCAAGGCCATCCCATTAGAATGAGACCCACAAAAACCACTATGCACTTCATTTAATGCAACATGGAATTTTGATTCGCTTAGACATCGAAGGAGAGTGCCATCATACCCTCTATGATAAACTGTATCTCCTACAATCATGTAATGAGAGGTATGTTGGATGAAGTATTTGCGTTGGTTATGGGTGAGATTGGGTGGTAAGATAGTATCATGGAGGTAGGTGTAAATATCATGATACCAAGGTGATTGGGTACCCACGATGTCACACACCATTTTTTTATCTGAAATATCATACGTTGGGATTAATAGTTGTTCTACCAAAAACTCACATTCTATTTAGTATTTAGGCATGTTGATGAGAGAACCAATTGTAGCCATGGCATCAACAACTTTATTTTTTACTTTGGGAATCTGTTCAAACTAGATATGGGTGAAATATTTCTTGAAATCATCCACCATGCATTTGTAAGGAAGCACCTTATCATCCTTGGTTTGAAACTCACCATTGACCTATTTGATTATAAGTTGTAAATTTCCAAAGACACAGAGACAAGTGATGTTCCATTGCATTGTGATCCTTAGGCTTGTAATTAGAGCTTCATATTTAGCTATGTTGTTTGTGCATGGAAATTCCAACCTAAATGACTTTAGGATGTAGTCACCTTGAGGGGTGACAAAGAGAATACCCGCACTAGCTCCATTGTGATTTTATGACCCATGAAAATATAATGTCCATGTATCTGATTCTGAGACTATGAGGACTCTTTCATCAAGGAACTCTACTACTAATGGATACACATCTATCAAGGCAGCATCAAGCAATTGATCTGCTATTACTTTCCCATTGATTTCCTTATGATCCACATATTGATATCAAACTCGCTAAGTAGCATAACCCACTTGGCCATGTGGCCAATTAAGGAAGTTATTGATAACAGATATTTGAGTGGTTCACCTTTTGATATTAGTTTGATAGGATGACTAAGCATATAGTGGCATAGTTTTTGTGAACTGAAAAAAACTACTAAGCAAGCTTTTTCCATGGGTGAATAATTAAGCTCATAGCCCACAAGTGTATGGCTAATATAATAGATGGTAAGCTCTTTGGAAAGCTCATCATGTTGGGCCAACAATGCCCACAGTGCAACTAAAATGGCTAAGATGTAAAGAAGTAATGGCTTACTTGGAATAGGAAGCATTAAGGTTGGTGGATTGGGTAGATACTCTTTGATCTTGTCGAAGCCTTTTTGACACTCTAGATCCCATTTGAAAGTTGTGTCTTTACACAAGAGGTGTGTAAATGACTGACATTTATCAACAAGTTGGGCAATGAAACACTAGATAGACTGCAATTTTCCTTGCAGACTTCGTAATTGCTTAAGATTTCTAGGAGGGGGCATTTCCATTATAGCCTTTACTTTTTTTGGATCAACTTCGATACCCCTTCTTGACACAATGAATCCTAACAATTTTCTAGATGTAATGCCAAAAACACACTTCTTTGGATTCAAGCACAACTTATACTATTCTAACTACTCAAAGATCTTTCTCAGGACCTTAGGATGATTTTCTCTCATCTTGGATTTCCCTAGTAGATTCTCAACATAATCTTACATTATAATGTGAATGAGGTTATGGAAGATGACTATCATTGCACGTTGGTAAGTTGCCCTGCATTCTTGAGACCAAAGGGCATTACATTGTAACAAAAAGTACCCTAGGGGGTGTTGAATGCATTCTTGTGCTAGTCTTCATAAGTAATGGGTATGTGCAGGATCATCATGGAAAAAACAGGCCCTTAAGTGGCAAAAAAATTAGAAAAATCAGAGTTAGACAAGTTGACGTAAAAGTTTGAATAAGTTATCTATATTATTTAAAAAATATGTAAGAATAGAATATGTAGCAAATTGAATGTAGTTTCTAAACTACTAGGTTTTTTTTAAAAAAATAAATCTATTTGGTGAAAATTTGAAATTTCAATCAGTAGTACATTATTTATGCATATTTTTTGTAATTTTTTCTAAGTAAACAATTAATTATTATTTTTTATTACAACTTTTAAAAAATATAAAAAACTCATATGTCTGACCACCTTAACTTGGTCAAAACTTCATGAAATTCTATTTTTATTTTTTTAATCCTATAGTATGCAAAGCATAGAATGTGACACATGTTTTGGATTCAAAAAATGTGATACCATTTGAAAGCTATAGATGTTTTTCAATTAGTCTATCAATTAGGACTTTAGTCGTAATTTGAATAGAAAATGAATAATAATTACATATAAAATTCAAAGTAAAGCATAATTTATATTGGTGGAAAGCTGAGAATCTCCTTTAAAAACCCTTTTTGTTTCATCACTTTTGATTTTAAAAAAAAAATTGCCAACCACATACCCACCATATTGCCACTTTTTGGCCCATCATGATCCTGTACATACCCTAATCCTAATCTAATTATAGCCTAAAAATCCATCCATGAGGGATAACATGGAATGTCCTACTGTGAGATCTATCAACATGTCAATATTAGGAAGTGGGAAGTCATCTTTTAGGAAAGATTTATTGAGGTCCCAAAAGTATGTACAAATTATAATGTTCCCATTAGGTTTAGCCATAGGTAATATGTTAGATATCCAATTGGAATAATCAATAGGTCTGATGAATATATCTTCTAACAGTTTTCTTAGTTCTTTCTTGATAAGTAAAGCCACTTGGGGATGCATTTTTCTAAGCTTCCGTTTAACTAGTTTTGCATCTGGGTGGACATTAAGATGGTGTGCAACCAATGCAGGATCCAATCTTGGCATATCTGAATAATCCCAAGAAAAATTGATTATGCCCTCTTTGAGTAGGTTGACGATGATGAGATAATCTTCCTCAGATAATGATTTGGCCACATAGGTGATCTTGGATTGTTCTTTCGTGCCCAAATTAACTTCTTGAGTCTCTTCAATTAGAACCAAAGACTATTTAGATAAATGAGATCCAATGAGGGGAAGATGAACATCCCCATCCTTTAGCACCTCATCAAGGTTTTCACCAGTGGATACACCCTTATTTTTACTTTGATGAGTTAAGAATAACCTCGGGGAGGTTTTCACTAAATGACTCTTTTTTTGTTTTGTTTCTTTTTTATTTTGTGGTTAGGGTGTTCAACTTCTCCCAATCCCATAAGATGTACGTAAGCTTTTTCTAAAGGAAAAATGTCCACGGGTGCACTCCCTCATAGGTCCCAATAAATAAGGTCAGGGTGGCAGAGTGAAAGGTTGATGGAAAAGATTGAGGTGCAATCAAAGAGGGAAGGGAGATCTACATCATCGTATGAGAGTATGCTTGCCTCTTCTTCGAGTATTTCCTCCATAAAATCATTATCTGAGTTAACATTATTGGAAGTGCTAGTGGATGATGTAGGCTCCTTTTTTCTTATTGTCATAACCTAGGCCTAAATGTTTAGGTTCCATTAGTGTCTCAATGGGTTGTAATCTTCCATGTTCCTCTACAACAAGCCCTCCCCCTTGATAGTTGTATTTTTCTACGAGATTAGAAGCATGGGGATAAACCTCTTGGAAGTATTGAATGAGGGGAAGTGAAGGCTTAGGTTCTTCTCTATAGATCCACTGAATGATGTCTTCGCCTGCTTGATCTTGTAATGTTCTTGGGGATTGAAAGGTGGTAGAATCCATGTTCTTAGAACTGATAGTTTTGATATTCATTTCTTCCTTTAGTGTTGACTGAGAAGGTTGGTTGTAGGTGTGAGGAGATGGAGGCATGGTTGCCACATTAAGGGTTGTACACTTCTCATATTCTCCACAACCTTTGTCGATGATTTGGACCTTGGTGATGGTGGAATCAGAGGTAGTGGATGGATTGGATGATGGGATGATGCTTGAGGGGTTCCCACTTTGACTCCTAGAAAATATCGAGAATGGTGGAAAGAGGCTTCTAGAGCATGAAAATATTCAAAGGGTTGTGGATCTGCATGGATAGTTACTTCAACCTCATTGTATGGAAATTTCAGGCATTGATGGTCAGTGGATGGAAAGGCCTACATGGTATGGATCCATGGTCGGTCAAGGAGAAGGTTGTAGGGAAAGTAGAGATAGAGGACATGGCAGGTAGTGTATTGTACTACAAGACCAAACTAGATAGGAAGACAAAAAATACCCCCTAAGTCCCTTTCTACATTGTTGTATGCCTTAATTGTAATGGTTTGATTATCCAAATTAGCATGAGTATACCCTACCTATTTTATGAATTTAATGTACTTAAGTTGAGGGTAGGGCGATTATCTATTAAGACCCATTTTACCTTATGTCAGGTGACCAGGACCTTGATATGTAAGGCTCAGTTATGGGATGAATCAATCAATGACATATCATTTTGGTTGAATCCCAACTGATAGGTGGATGAAAAATGTCCTACTAAAGCTTGAAACTAGGTAGGATCAATGTTATTTGGGTTGTGCATATCCTACAAATCTTTTGTAAGTATTGCTTAGTGGATTGGGGAAGACCTTAGAAAATATAGAATGGATATTTGAGCAGGGGTCTTACCAAGATGATCAGGGATATTATACTGCGATCTCACAGGAGCTAGTTGAGATGAAGTGGAAGGCCCAGGAACTGATATGCGGGTATGGTGTGTAGTAACAACACATTGAGGGTCCCTGCCTTTGACAAGATCATAAAGACATGGGGCTCTCCTTAGATAATGCATGTAATAATTTTCTCATATTTGTACAACACATTTTTGTAGCTAAAATTATTTGTGTTGTTATTCTAGCTATTATTGTTGTTAGACCCTGTGTTTGCGGTGGAAGTGCTGGGACCCGGATTGTGTTTAGGAAAGGAATTTTGATATATTTGTAATTGAGAATTAGACGAAGTGGCCTGATTTTCATCCACTATGATATCACCTTGATCTATGAGATATTTGATATAACCTTTAAGTCCTTGACATTTATTAGTGGAGTGACCTTTGATCTTGTTGTAATCACAATACTCATTCTCCCTATACCAAGTTGGTTTGGGATTTGACTCATCAAAAGGCCTTGCAATAGGATAAGTAACCACATAATTTTTTTGAAGTAGCCTCTTGAAAACAACATCTACAGATTCTTGTAAAGGAGTGAATGAGATGTTATTATTCCCTTGGTTATTTTTATTGGACTATGGAGGAAGACAAGGTACACCCTATGGCATAGATATAACATTTGAAACAAATTGTGGATTAGGGACATATTGTGATCTTTGTGAAGTGCTACCTACTTGGATATGTTTAGTTTCGGCGACACCATCATTGACAACTTTTTTGTTCTTGTTCCAGTAACGAGATTTATCTTTGGATGGTCTATCTTTATCTTCCTTGAAGATTTTGATTTGTATCTTAGCAATGAGGGCCCTCTCAATAGTTGTACGCTTTTTAATGACCTCTTCAAAAGTGGTAACATGATGGAGGCATAGGTTATGGTCCAGTTCAGGGTGGGAATATATGACAAAGATGGTTACCAAATCCTTCTCATGAGATTGGATTTAAGTTGACTAGCCAAGGTTTGCCACCTTTGCAAGTAGCTTGCAAATTTTTCTCAGTCACATTGCTTATCTTTCAAGAGATCTAAAGTGTCTATGTCCTTCTCCAGATTGAAAGAGAAGTGTGCAACAATTTTTTTTGACAAATCTACAAAGGAAGAAATTGATCCCTTTGGTAGACCCATGAAACAGTCTAGAGCTTGCCCTGTTAGGCTCCTAGGGAACAATTGCAAGAGATAGTTGTCATTATGCAAGCTTCTTGGAAATGTGTGTAAAATTCTTGCAAATTATTTCTTGGTTCACCCCTTCCTTTGTATTTATCGAATTTCGGCATTTCAGAATGGTTAGGGAAGGGGACAAGTGAGATGGAGGGATCAAATGGATAAGAAAAAATCTCAAATTTAAAGGACTTCTTAGACATCCCCACTTGCAAGTCTTTGAGGGTGGCTTTAATATCTTCCCACTCCTTCTTAATGGGTACTGAGGGGGAAAGACCTACTAGGTTGGATTGATTGTATGGGACATATTATTGAAGTGATGGTGGTGGAGACATAATGGACTGATCATATGATGGTGGAGGTGGATATGAAAGGATTTTTTGGTATTGATCAAGGTACGTGGATTGAGGATTGGAATAATCTTGTTCGTACGATTGTGGGGCTTGGTAATATGATGAAGAGGCACCCTACTGATATGATGGTGGTTGCTAGGAGTAAAATGGATTGGATTGGTAGTTTTATGTAGCTTGTTGATGGAAAGCATATGGAGGTTGTTGTGGATTGGCTTGCTGATAGTAGGTGTTTTGTTGTGATTGTTGAGGATTAACGTATGACAGAGGTTGTTGGGATTGTTGTGCATTATAGTAATAATAATTGGTATTAGGATTGGACATGGGGGGTTTTTGATAATAAGTGCTTTGAGGATGGTATAGATATTGGGAAGCAGGGTTTTCTACAGTTTGCTAAGAGGATTGTTGCGATTGTGATAGAATTTGAGTATGAGGTAGAGGTTGTGAGGGGATTTGGGAATGATGAGGATGTTGAGGTGGTGGTTGTCATGGGATTATAGATTGTTGTGGTGGTGGTGGTTAAGATAATTATTGTTGAGGGGGGACTTGCGATTGACGAGGGGTTTGTGATGAATTAGCTTGAGCTTGGTGTGGTGGTTGTGATGGATTACCTTGAGGTTGATGAAGGGGTGTTTGTTGATGTTACAATGGGATTTGAGTGATATGCCAGGGTTGTGAAGGTATTTGATGTTGTTGTGAAGGCTATGAAGGGATTTGAGTCTGCTACAGAGGTTGTGATGGGAGTTGCTATAGTGGTTGTTGATGAGGTAGTTGTGGTGGTGGTTGATGAGGTAGTTGCGAGTTACCTTGAGGTTGATGCAAGGGTGGCAGGGTGCCTTGAGGCTATTGTTGAGATGTGAATGGAGGTGGGGGTAAGTTCAAGGTGCTCATGCGTCCAGGAGGTATGTGAGGAGGGGGAGCAGCAAAAGGATTATATGGGTTACCCCCAACATTCCTAGGTGACTGACTTGATTGGTTTGGAAAAAGAGGTGGTGGATGGTATGGGGGTCAGACCAAGTGTAGAATGTTCATGCCTTGTGGGTTAAGGGAATCAGGACCTTGAGGATTGTTTGGATCTTGATGATTGATAAAGCCCTGAGGATTGTTGGGATCAAGCATTACACCCATGACTGAAATCCAAATTGGAGGAGGTGGGACCTAATAACAAACATCATGGACAAATCCCAATTGGTAGCATGTATCCTATGGAGTAACTTAAGGAACTTGTGGGACCGATGAGCCTAGATTAGCCTAAGAATTTTGTAGATTTTGTGATTGAGGGGTTGTGATGTTGACATACTGTGACATATCAAAACCAGGAGGAGGCTTGGTACCCCTCATAAGTAATTGCATAAGGATTTTTTCTCCCTACTCAATAAGAAGATGATCTATCATTTACAAGTTGGTGGGATTACAAAGGTACTCATCAATAGTGAGCTCAGGTTGGTTAACCATGGTTTCCTTTGGGGTAGATTGTATGGGGGTTTCTGTGTTCGATTGTGAGGAACCACCATTTGTGGGGGATTTGGAGGATATTGAGGCTAGCCACCTTGGGACTATTGTTGTTCCATGAGTTTCTTTTCTTGCAATCAAGTAACAAGCATGAAAGTGCAAGGGATCGGGAGACTAAGATGACACTACATCTTAAGATGCACTTAAGTGATGTCCTAGATAATGACTTAAATGATTGCTAAGATGATAGATCAATTGATTGAATGATTTCTAGGATAATGATGGATTGATGATTGGATTCAATTTATTGGATAGGATGATTGATTGGATAGGATGGATAGGATTAACTCCAAACTAGATCTAGGATTGTGTCTAGATGATGTAGGATGATAATGATTGGATCAAATGATTAGGATGATGATTATGATGCAGAACCTACCTCGAGATGGAAATAGATTGATTAGGCTACGAGGGATTACTAACTTAGGGCGAATGACAATCCTAAGTAAGCATGAATGATAATGTTTAGGGTTAGTTTCCCAACTAGATTAGATAAAAGAACCCCCAAAAAAATCCCTAAGGTACTCAAATTGATGAATTGATGATGAATATATAGTCTAAGAATGTCCTAAGATGCACCTGTGTGTAAGAAAATATGTGAACTATACTAACAAATAACACACACAGATGGAATGTATTACAGTAAGGAAATCTAAATTAACGAAAAAAACACCAAACACTGCTTTTTGACAAAAAATAGACATACAAACAAAATAAATTATGGATGAAAGGCTTAACATTGTCATAAAGTAAAAAAATTACATCATTGGAAAGCTAAGAGAGAACCTAACATTACCCATGTGTTTGATTTTGTTGATATTGAACTAGACACAATCTTGATGGTGAGCACAAACCCGATTATGTGAAAAAATTTAGAATTTGCAAAAAAACATCTTTGGTCATTGGGAATGCCCTCCAAGCCTTTGGGTTAGTATTCCAAGGAAAATACCAAAGCTAAGGCTCAGGGATTCCCAAAGAAAAATATAACATAGGCACATTGTGTTAGTTTTGACATTTTTTTTGCTTCTCCAGGGA
Source organism: Sequoia sempervirens (assembly GCA_007258455.2). Taxonomy (NCBI): domain Eukaryota; kingdom Viridiplantae; phylum Streptophyta; class Pinopsida; order Cupressales; family Cupressaceae; genus Sequoia; species Sequoia sempervirens. Next base: position 424,976 of record VDFB02051450.1, read on the forward strand.
ACATGTCTAACAACACATAATGCACTCATGTTACATCTTCCTTTAGTTAAATGCCACTTTATTGAATGTTTGTTCATATGTTTGTATGTATATATATGTTGGTGTGTCATGTATGTATGTATGCATGCATGCTTGTATGTATTCCTATATGTATGTATATATTCTTGTGGGAGAGAGTGGGAGAGACGGGGAGAGAGTGTGGAAGAGTGCGAGAGTGTGGGAGAGAAAGTGGGAGAGTGTGGGAGAGAG